>QLON01002914.1:0-44654 GCA_003313675.1 Termitomyces heimii
TGGAGGAGGTTCTGATCAATTTCAAATTGGAGCCGAAGACTTTTTCGTTAGTGGAATAACGGTATGATGCAGTCTCTAGCGAAGGTGTCCCTGATGACCGATCCACGCGTTAGGTTGCCTATGGGGAGCGAGCAAGCGATGCGCCTAGTGATCGTGTTCGAGACTGGTTTGGTGGAAATGACGATATCAATGCTGACTTTGGGGGGAAGTAGGCACTGACGACAGATGGATCTTCATGAGACTGAACAGTATTATCCAGGTATGTATGGCTCGTCCCCAGCTGGACGACACAGGTCTCCCAGGCCTTGACCAACTTTGACCTCGTTATTCAATCTGAGGAGGATCCACGATATGACGATCTTGCCGCAGGCGCCGGTGGTGATTACCGTTACCTAATTCCTGTCAGGCAGAGCTACCAGAACTTGTTCATCTCTAAGCTCACCTTGGCTCGTAAGTAACATGTAAGGAACTGTTTTATGAAAAGGGATGTGGATATGTGAAGGTGTGGAGTGCAGTACCTGAAATCATTGTAAGGAACAAAGGAAGAAGGGGTGGGGGGTAGAAAGAGGGCAGGCTGCTGAGAAGAAATTGCGTCCCTATCCTCAATGGTGTCTTCGTGGTTGACGATCGAGTTTAAGCAGCTCGCGGTCACACCTTAGTCACGCGTCCCTCGCTTATTCCCTTGCGAACGACGCTATTTCGTTGATTATCGAGGGATAAGCGAACATATTCTAGGTATCACTTGAACAAGTACAACAATGGGTAAAGATACATTCCTTCCTATACAAAATCTAGAGATAAATTTAACCATTCACATGATAATACAATCCTTCTTCTTCTTCGTACTTTCCAACTTCTGACGCTCCTTCTCTGCACGAGCTTGCAGTTCCTTCTGCCTCCTCTCTTCCTCTATCATCTGCTGCGTCTCCCGCATCGCGTAGCGTTCTTCTTCTGCCTGCAACCGTCTCGCCAGCTCCGCACTGTCAAAGCAGATACAAACTTCATCAGCATCATCGTATTCAACAAGAGAAACACGCACTCAGACAATCCGGCCCCAACTGTCGCCATTCGATCTGCCTCGTCCTGCGCATGCTGAATATCCCTTGCCATATCTTCTGCTGTCCGCCCTGCCCAGTCCCCGCCCGCAGGACTCGCGCGGACAAAAGAAGAATCGACGAATACGCCTGCGGATCCGTCAACGTCCTCGATGCGTTCCCAGACGACCGAAGGTTCATATAGGAACACGTGGTCTGATGCAAGGGCATATAGGGCAGCTTCCGAGGACTCAACTACGACAGTGGGAGGAGACTGCGGGACAACGGACGCAGACGCGGTCGGTTGGGTCGAAGGAGAGCGTGATGGTACGTCGTAATCGTTGGGGTCAATGTAGGACCTTGGTGCGGCTGTTGGGCTGTCAGGGAGTTCGAGAGGTGTTGGAACATTGTCAGGTGTATCTGACGCGGAGAGGACAGGGGAGGAGGGCTCAGCGGGGACATTGGCATTGGCGCTAGTGATTGGAGATGCTTGCTTATTTCTGTCATCAAGAACATGCCAGTCGTCTCCTGATTTATAGAGGACAGAGAGGTGGGAGCTGCGGAAGAGTGCGACGAGGGCACCTGGTTTCAGGGTCGATGCGAGGTGGAAAAGACCATGGTAGGTCATCTGAGATCGGGTGTTTTCAAGGAATTGACGAATGGTGGATGCTACGGTTGCCCGTCAGAAAGGACAAATGAAGGCAACAAAAATATTGTTCACCATTGTTAATCTTTCTGTGCTCTGCATCTGTCCAGTCCCTGTCTCGTCGTTTGTGTGCCGAGACCACGTCGCCTTCTATGGGAACCAATAGGCCACCGGTAATGTGATCTGCCTCAGCAATCAGAGCCACTGCGCTGTCGTAATCTTCTGTGTTCTCCTCACGCATTGCTCTTGCTTCTGATGAATCAGGATCAACGAGCCAACCGTGTACAAGGTCAATGCCAACTTGGGAGAAGAGCAAAAGCTCCCCACCAGCTGTCTCGTTAGCTGGCTTGAAAGACGTAGATGATGTGAAAAGAGGATTTAAATCAAGGCCCTCTGCGACAACGAATAAATAAAGGGGAAGACCCGACTTTAAATGTAAGTCTTACTTTGAGTATGAGGCATAATTGAGAGTGCATCCGAAATGTCAACATTGGGAGAATGTCGAAGTAGGTATTCTGCGACGAGCTGCGACAGAAACTCGTACGAAACGGTCATACGCGTTGGAGGCTCGATGATTATGTTTCCGCGCATAATCAGAATATTGCCTGCATGAGATACGATCGATTTTCAAAGTAGTTAGATGGCCCTCATGGTCGCATGATAATATCTAGACGAACATATTGCAATGAACGAGCATGGGCTGTAAACACATGTCAAATGTTTGGCAGGAATCAATACAAGATGGTATGTCATACCCATTGAAGTTCTGTGTTATTATTTGAATAGTTTTGCCCTTGAATGTGATTGTCTTGAGATACCAGACATCTGCCCGTGAAGACTGAATAGTAGGGGCTTGTGAATCTGCCATGAGGGCAGACGACAAAGTGGTTGGAAAGGAAGAAGTGGATATTTGGTAGTGTTGATCCCGCGGTCCTTCTGTCCCGTCAGATTCTTTATCACCTCACGACAATAGGGATAGGTTTTCTATGAAGTGAGCCGTTTACGTGTTTGAAATCTTTTTCAATCGCGTTACTATCATTTTTGACGCGTGAAATACGTGCGCGCGCGCTGGCGCACATACCAATTCTCTGTCATGTTTAAGTTGTGGGACCAAGGTGTGTGGAATGGCAGACGACAAGACGTGTTTCCTTTGACCAGGCGGCATTTAGTACTGCAATCAATAGACCTCTTGTCAATCGGAGTATTAAAAGTAGAGGATGCTATCGACGATAATCCTCGTTTCCTGTGTCCTTCTAGGCACTATCTCCTCAAAACTTGAAAGCTTGAATCTTGCATGTCAGATAGTGACAAGGTTATGCATGTGAGCTTATCCTCATAATTTTAGGCATTCTCGATTCCCAAATAGGTCATTACAAAAAGGCAATCAAAACAAAGGTGGTGAAGAGAAGATCCCACAAAGCATTCTCTTGAACTTTGCCATGTACCTGTCTTCAGTAAAAGATGTACTTTGAAGTGACAACTGTCAATCAATTTACTTACGGATGCAAAGTTTCCAGCTGGCCTGCAGCGGCTCAGTATTTCAAACCTCGGGACCCTCAGGACTGCCTTAGATTGCGCTCATGGACCTCAGCGCCCAGTACTACGTGCGGCACCACCTCACCTGTTGATCAAAACGGACGGCGAGAGATGAGATACGCTTAAGGAAGCGGTCAAAGAAGCAGCTGTAGGAAGTACTGTAGTAGCACACTTTCGCAGACCAATACATCCGATAAAACTGAACAAGTCATCGTAAATGTGCATCATTTCAATCCAACCTTATATAAGAGTCAGCTAAGCTTGTGATGGACTTAAACTTTGATCCAGGACATCACGGCCTGAACTGTGAACGTCGAAGGACAAAAAGTCTACTACGCAACTCTTGCAGATTTTTTACACGTAGAACACCAACGCGAGAGTCGAAAGAGTAGTAGCACCCAGCACGGCATAACCAGAGCTGTAGCACCCCTTCACCGTCATGACTTTAAAGCGAAAAGCATTATTTATAAGGTTTAAAAGATCTCCACGATAGGACGTACATTTGCCCATATCCCACGCAAGATGTCTCAATCCGTTGAAGGAGTGAAACGTGAATGGCAGCGCAAGGACAAACTTGCCGGCGTATTTAACAGCATCAGGCAAGCCCTTGACGAACTCAATGACGTGGGTGCTATCGAAAGTGGTGGGAGCGACGAGGTAGGCGAGAGAGAATCCGTAGAGCACTGGTGGGCGGTTCAGTTTTGATTTGTGGCACGCCAGAAATCCACGTACAAACACTGAGAGCGACTCCAGTAGCACGATTGAAGATGGAGGCAATCCAGGTCAACTGAGGTTGGTAGATGGTGAAGTGAGGACTAGATGGGCGGTTCAAGCGCTGCTTGTTGAGAATCTGCATCGCTTCTGACGCCGAAGCCGACGCAGTCTGCACAGTTCTGTCACGTTCACGCGCATTTTTCATGAGTTTCTGCCGCGGGTGCTCGATTGGAATGGGTGCTCACCGTTTTTGCAAGGCATTTCGCAACACAACCTGATTTCTCACTACATAGAATTAGATACTTTGATGAGTTTGACAAAAGCTTCGACGCACAGAGGCGCGGCGTAAACGCTACCCTACGTAGCGAAGGCCCAAGGCCAAGGACTCGGATGGTTGACATGATGGAGGAGCGGGAGACGGGCGTGTTCGCGTCGGAACACTCCGACCCGAATCTGTTGCACACACGTGATTTTTGGGTCAATCACTGTGAACGTGTTTTACTTGGGGAATTGCCCGGGGTTAATTTGGGCGAAGACTCGATAACCGCTAACCTTTCAACTCGTCACAATGGCCACTGGCCACCTCCATTGTCTCTCTTCCTTTGTCCTTAGTATTATTTGACTGCGAGCGCGGCGGGGAAAACTGCATCGTCTCACACTGCGCTCGCAGGTAAGTCCTCAACTACATTACTAACTTACATCGTCTCACACTGCGCTCGCAGTATCACGGTACTTTAGACACCCACAATACGTCACGCCTCGTCGTTTCAGATCCCCTCCCACCATCCCTATTCCGTATTCTATAACTACTCTATTCTACACAATTACATTACTCTACACTCACACACAAATAGTCCCTCGTGTTAGCTTGAGTTTACGGCCCCCTCTCTTGGGGGGGGGGATCCGGCGCCCGAGAACTCTGAGGACTCAAGAAATCGAATTTCTTTCCCGCAGCATTCAGATTCCTGACTAAGCCTTATCCAACTCTCTCAACCGTCCACTCTCGTCATCTCGTTTCAATACCTCAATTTTATGCTCTCACTCGGCAGCATCGAATTAAAATATTTTGGACATGGTTGGATCCCTGATATCTGACACTGCCACTCTTGCTTTGTCTTTTTTTTTTTCTTTCTTTATTTCTTTTCATTTTCTTTCATATGACCCTTTGTACATTTGCGTATAAATGCGCACATCCATACACGATACCCTCAGTCACTTACACGAGACTACGTAAAACTCACACTTTCCACTTATTATACTAAAACACCGTGCCTATAGATCATTGTACTTACGACTACTGCATGCATCAAAACAGTTACTTACACGAAACTGAGGATCATTGTACTTATGACCAGTGCATATAGGTCATTAGTTCTAACAGGACATGCCATGGCTATGCAGTGTCAGCCCAACTCACATGTACTAAAATAGAATATTTGACAGTGATTACCTCCAAATTTTGTCCTGCGTACTGCGTGCACAGTTCTCAGAGTGATACGTTGACATAGCACTGATTCACCCCTACGATATTGAATGATTTGCCCTTTTGAAACATCGATTCTCCAAAATCTATTTGTGATGTTCTTGACTCAAGTTTCTTATTGACAGGCACTGGCCGGTCTATTCTGGATCCTGTGAATTTGCCAGCAAGTCCTTGCAGATCACAACATGTTTTCTATTCCTCGAGAAGGTATTCCAGGAATCCCGAGTACTGACACCATAGCCGCGCAATGCGGTGCTAGTACTTGGCCGTATGGAAGTTGCGGTACTTCTTAAGTTAGACACCGACACAGCATCATTAATCTAAGGCTCTACGTACTGGCGGCCCTGTTGAATTCGGAAAGGTTCTCACGACTAATCCAGGAATCAATATTCACGACTAATTAGAGGTAAACATTCTCCCATTCCAAACCGATCCTTAGCCACTGTTAGACAATTAATTTCTCTCCCTGTCTTCCCAATCACGAAATGATAACATCATAGATCATTGGCAGTGCCCATGCGGCAGTGCGCTGTCGTTCAACTGCTGTGAGTGGACACGCGCATCCATAGCCGACGACTGCGGATTATGAAGAAGACAAGTGTCTCGCATATAAGAAGCATTGGGAAGCGACAGAAACCACATTCAACAGCTTTCACCACAAGCGACTCTCAGGAGCACCAAACAGAAAATCACTCATTCGCTCCCAATTACGCTCGTCATGGACTTTTTCGCAACTTTCACCGCTCTTTTCGCCTCGGAACAGGCTGAGGACGTTAACACGTCGCTACCCCCCGCGGATGAGGAAGCAGCAGGTTGGAACTCGAATCAGCAGAGCTACTGTGTAATCGCGTAGGCGCTCGCCTCTGATCCCTCTCATAGCAAATCACATTAAGGCAAGTTGCCCTCTTCCTACAGTGCGCGTTGACCAAACTGAATTCTTCTTCACTAGTATCATAAAAGATAACACGAACCTCATGACTGTTATCCTTTCACGCCGCATCTTGAAAACCTACCTAATCCACAATCCTATTGACTGATCCTTGATCCAACAACATTCCATATCTACATGGCACACGCACATATTGCGCTTTCTTCAGTGGTTATATGGACACCTTCTCCGTGCTCATTATCGCGATAATGTTCAGTACTTGGTAGAGACAGAAAAACCGGACATTGCCTCGTTTGTACTTATATGACATCTTGTATCGGTTCGCTGTGTTGCCTCAGCAGGTACCAACTCTAATCAACTGCAGACTTTCTAGTTGTAGAATGGACATCTAGTAAATACTTCCAAAAACAATGTCATGTAGAAACGCACTAAATTGGTTGTCCCCGTACGTAGATACACAGAATGCATCAGCCCGAAGTTGCATGTTTTCGCCCGCGTTGAGTACTTGAGGAGTAAAGCACACGATTTTAAGTTTAATCTCGGAACTCGAGTGATTGGACCATGACGCATGAGGCCTGTAGCTCGAAGCTCTGTCACACTCTTATTTCAAACCTGTGAATTCGCCATGGAATCGGCAAGCGTGAAGACGCCTGAAACCCCATGATCGACGAGAAGACTCAGCAACTAGACCATATCTTAAATCACAAGTTTGAATCGCATTTGGTAGCACACATTGACTATAGTGCTGAGTTACTAATTCTGGATATGATTATTGCTCGACTGGAGTACTCCGCTACAAGAGTGTGATAGTGAGCTTTTGCCAATCCTAACCTCAGTAACCACCTACAAAGTCACCTCAATCTCATGCTTCGCTGCCAAAGTAGTGATCTTGCAGTCAGACTCCTAAATCCAGTCATTTGAAACCGCTCGAATCCGCTTGCCAACTCAGTGCCTTTATCTAATCCAATACATCATTGAGAACCCTAATTTGTACCCTGGTTTTGAATTAGATCAACGATCTATGGACTCAGGTAAGCATATAAATAAAGCACCGAGTTGACGCACGGATTTGAGCGGCTCGAGTGACTTGGTTTTAGGAGTTTGGTTGGGTCAGTACTTCCCTCCCTATCTCCGCAGTTTCAATCTGAGGTCGCCATCGTTTTGGCGCCATACTTTGCTCCGATATCGCACGACAACGGTGACAACCAAACGTCGTCCAATAAAGGACTCAATGAATTCTTGGTATTTCCCTTCAAGTTCTAGAAGTTTTTAACGTACAAATAGAAACTGACAAGGAACCTTAGAGAACAAAAGATCTCGGAACCGACGGAAATTGTGATTGTTTAATTCGGTGGACTCGTCCAAATAAAGACATGCCATCATATCTGGAACCTTCAAGTTTCCTGATTGCCCACGTATGATATCTGTGGTTTCTCTTACACTCTTTGTGTGAATTATAGATTAAAGCAAGCGCTTGGCTTTGGAACTTCAAAAAAAACATTAGTCACCCACGTCGGTTTGGTGCGCTGGTCTCTTCGCAAAAGTTTTTGGTGTAACTCAAACTGACTTTGTTCAAAGTAATTGCAAGCGATAACATTAGAATACTAATCTGTATGTTATCAGCTAGCTGCTTTCTCGATGACTTCCGGCCTCATCTCAACCTTTAGAGGACCCTTGGTCGGATCGACACCCTTCCAAAAAATTTCGGTCGACCGGACATATCGCCGAACTTATCTCCGTGGATTGCATCACTGGGGTTCTAATTCGACCCCAAAGAAATACTCTATGATACACTGCTGAACTGTTTTCTCCATCCATGAGTGAATCCATTTTGAACACGAAACTACGAGCCTCGCTTTCCTCTCGTGAATCACGATCGATCCGACGCCAATTACCCGAATCCACCACATCATCTGCCCCAGATCTAATAGACTTCAATTCCAATGACTACCTGTCCCTTTCTGCATCCCCAGTCCTGCGAAAACGCTTTCTGAGCAAACTTAATGTTTCGCCAGACATACTTGGGTCAGGTGGATCGCGGTTACTCGTTAATGGCAGCGCGCATAGCGTCTTCGAAGAGCGATTGCGTGCTTTTTTCGGCGCTGAAGCAGCGTTGCTGTTTAATTCTGGCTTTGACGCGAATGTCGGGTTTTTTTCTTGTATACCACAGCCGGGGGATGCGTTGGTATACGATGAGTATATCCACGCCTCCGTGCACGACGGGATGCGTGCCTCGCGCGTCTCAAACGCGCTTTATCCCTTCAAACACAATGATCTTGCGTCGCTTAAACATGTCCTCGCGTCAGCCAAGAGAGAACATCCTGGTGCAAGTGTGTTCGTCGCAGTAGAAAGCTTGTATAGTATGGACGGGACGTTTGCGCCACTCAAGGAGATCTCAGAAGCCTTGGACGGGAAAGATATGTACCTTGTAGTCGATGAGGCTCATGCGACAGGGATATACGGACCACAGGGCAGGGGTCGGGTTGCCGAACTTGGATTAGAGGACAAAGTCCTTGCGCGTCTGCACACATTCGGAAAAGCACTGGCTGCAACAGGAGGTGAGCATCTCACACATCACGTTCTTGTTGTGGCTTATACTTCCTCCAGCTGTGATACTGACCTCGACCCTAATCCGTGACTACCTGCTCAATTACGCGCGCTCCCTGATTTACACGACATCACTCAGCAATGCGAATATTATTGCCGCTGATTGTTCTTTTGATCTACTCATTGACGGCACTGCCCCTCAAGTAACTGCGTCGCTCTTATATCCCACTATTTTCCTAACCTTTGCTTGCAGCTCGCTTCAAAACTCCTCGACCTTTCCGTATATTTCACTAACTACCTTCGATCGAAGCTCACCAACATTCCAACCTCGCTCCTTTCTCTCCCGGCACACCTGAATAGTCCTCATTGCCCACCTTCGCCAATCATTCCGCTTATGACCTCGCATCCACGGCCCCTTTCAGCCGCGCTCCGTGCGCTTGGCATGAATGCACGTCCCATCACGTGGCCGACAGTTCCTAAAGGACGAGACCGCGTGCGCGTGTGCTTACATGCAGGAAACACCAGAGCAGATGTCGAACGACTCGCGCTTGCCGCAATACAGTGGGCAGAAGAGATGATGGCGCAGCTCTTGCACGATGATGAAGCGCAGGTCCATGAGGGAAAAGAGAAGGCATTATCAAGGGAAAATGGATTTACTGACCACAGGTTGGTGGCCAGTAAACTATAATTTTGTATCTTCGTCCGAAGAATGAATCGATGAATGGTCATCAGGCACGATTTGATGTTCTGAAAGCTTCTGGAAGCTTATGATGCCTTTGTAGTTGTTTCCTGGAGGTTTCTACTTGCTGTGCGGGTATATTGGGAGGAAGCTATCAATCTACGGTACCTCTTCTAACCATATAAAATAACATTACAAAAGTATACCTGCGGTGTGACTTGTGAGTCAGTGTGAGCCAGCTATGCCGCCCCGACTATTCTAACAACTTCTCCATAACCTCTGAGTCGTCAGCGTATTATGGGTATGGCCTCAATGAAGACTTCTTTGTCAAGAAATCATTGTTGGAAGTTTTTGCGATGCATATATGTCCCCCACAATCTCTCAACAGTCTGGACCCCAAATAAGTGTCCCTATGTATGGACACACAAACCGGGTATCATTCCGCTCGATCATCGATAGGATTGCAAAACCCTCTCAATGGCTTTTCAGAAACCATTCCTTTCGCTTTGGCCCATACAAACAATGGTGATTTATGCTGCAAAGTAATGAGGAGACAGGTGCTCGAGTACATTAAAAAGTGGAGCTGATCTCGCACACCGTCAGTCAACCCTTCTATGGGGAGATCCAGGGGCGCTGGCATTGTGTGTCCGAGCGCCACATCGAAGCACGATTGCGGGCGCCGTGAGCGCGATTAGTGCTTCGCTTGATGTATGCTTCGAGATGCCTTCCTGGACCCCGGAGGCCTTACGGTGCTTTCCAACCAGGCAACGATATTATGTTCGCTGTGCGAAGGCAAGAAGATTCTGATGATATTTTAAGGAAGATATCAGACTGCAAAGCCTCGGCGCCGGGCAAGTGAAGCCGGATTTATCGACCACGTGGTGGGGTGATCCTTCGTGACATTCTTTGTGACAATGTCAATGTATCTCCTGATGGATCATCAATCTCCATTCTATCACCATGATGAACGGAACCATCGCATGGAACTGACGTCGCCGAAAAATTCTTCCGGTATCGCATTATGTACTGCAAGCTGCTGAATACACACAACGCCGGATTACACGTCTCTCTCGACCACTCACCATCTCCAGTCACCTTCGTTCCGACTCATCTAATTCAGTCTTGCCATGTCATTTAGAGAAGTAAGTCAAGCCGATGCAGTGCTAACTTGTTGATTAGTATCTAATAAATAGGCTATTATAGTTCCAGGTTACGGCTAAACAGGCTACTTTGAAAATCGATTTTGTAATCGTTGGTGGCGACATAGCTGGATTAGCGTGTGGTGAGTAGATTGTGTAATTTTCAGTATCAATCTATATTGTTTCTTTCTCCTACAGCTGTGGCACTCAGACGCGTCGGGCACCGCGTAACTGTCCTTGAGCAAGACGATGCCGCGACACTAGATAAGAGACGAGCGAGTGTATAAATTCACTAAAGCCCACAGACGTTGACATTGTGCCTCTACACAGAAGTCAAGTGGACCGTGTCGCATAGCACCAAATCTTTCCAAAATCCTATACCACTGGGGACTTGCAAACGAAGTCCGTTCCATAGCCGTCAAAGCAGATCAAAGCAACTTCCTTCTATGTAGGTACTGAGACTCTTTTAGGTTATATTGTAATTTCTCACCGCGCACGCAAGATGAAACAGGAGAACTACTTGGCACACACCGTTGGGGCGAAGAAGTACTCCGTGATACCCAAGGAGAATTTCTGTTCACGCAGGTGGGGTTTCCGAGTCTGAGCCTGAGATTTAGTACTGACTTTCGACGTAGCACGCCGCCTTACGTCATCTGCTCTACGAGCTCGCCCTTTTCAGTGGCGCTGTTGTGCGTCTAGGGACCAAAGTGTCCACAGTAGATGCTGTCAATCAGATCGTCACCCTCGATTCTGGCGAACAGCTACGAGCCGATGTCATTGTCGGTGCGGACGGTCCGACGGGTGTCACGCGATGTCTCTTCCGCCCCGTGAAGGAGCAGCTCGCGGCGGAGCGAATGAACATGTACAGGTAGACATGCGTATAACGAACTTTACGAACAGAAGGCTCATGGTGCCATCAGTATGACAGTACAACAAGAAGCAATCGTTGAAAATACTGATCTGGCACACCTATATAGCCAGAAATATGTAAGATTTCTTCATCATGTACAACACTTCGGTAGTGATGTTTAACAGACTACGATGTATAATTGGTTCGGACACGGTCACTCCGCTCTCAGCTTCCCGATCGTGCGTTTTTCTTTGTTACTGTGGAGTATCAAGGTTGTTGAATATTTGTACAGAAAGATGGTTCTGAAGTTGGTTTGCTTATATATGGGCCTGCAACTGATGTCGAATCTGGGACCCAATGGCACCAACACGTCCCACCAGAAAACCTTGATCCTCTGCTCTCGACAGCGGAACCAAGGTGAGTGCTAAGGTCTATTGATCTGGTGCACAGAGTGATTTATCCCTTGACGACAGATTGAGGTCATTGTGTAAACTATCATCAGAAGTGACGCGTGCGGGTGTGTGGATACATTCCGAGTTGGAGGAGTGGGTACATCACAGCGGACACATGATCGTGATTGGAGAGGCAGCACACCCCTTACCTGTCAGTCTTACCTTCCTATGCTCGTCTCGTGACCATTATTAAAATCCTTCTGTGTCCTCTAGCCAGGGTCAGTACAATCTGCAGCGATGGCTATAGAAGACGCTGCAGTCCTCGGAAAACTATTCTCGCACCTCCGCAAGCCAGATCAAATAACGACATTCCTGTGGGCCTTCCAAGAGCTACGACAGCCGCGGTGCGATTCCGTGCGGACGCAGGAGGCGGGTACCCTTATGTATATGATGATGGAACAAGGTGAGGCGCAACAACAACGTGATGATGCGTTGCGAAAAAGGCGTGATGCGGGCAGAGAGACGTTGGAGGCGAGCGGGAAGGCACAGTCGCCCAAATGGGTCGAGGTTAGGAATGTGTTTGGATACGATGCAGAAGACGAGGCAGATAATTGGTGGGTACAGTGGGGACTTCTGCGGGAAAGAGCCAAAGGCGCCGATATGTCTTATGAGACTCTTCCTATACAGATCAAAACAGCTGTCTCTCACTGAATAGAAGGAGCTTTGGCAGAAGTAAAGAAACATGTGATTTACATATGGTTCTGACGTCACCCCTATCAGAGTATTCTCGATTTCTTACCTGTCGACTGGGGCTATGCACTTGCTACGAGACCATATAGTTACTCTCGTTTATAAGCGCTACTAAGCACGGTCAACACTTTCACTAGACATATCTGTATAGTGTATTCTGAAGTCACTCAAAAGCCATGACCAAATAGTCAGCTAGCATCTGCAGCGGATACGGTGCACCGTAGAACCATCGCATGCATCAGCATCCTAATCATTCTCATTTACACCATCTTTGTGATCTGCCACGTCCCTTGTAGATATATGAGACGTCGAATTAGATGAACGATGATGATCCTTACAGATTAGAGGATGCGCTGCAACATCTATCTATTCCTTGTGAAAGGAAGCCCGAATCCACCGTTTGTACAGTGGTTTCCGACAAAACAATTTCCAAATCTCGCACCATGCAATAAAGACGAGAGACATGCCAAAGACTACGGCCCACTCCCAAGATATCCCTGACTGATAAAAGACGCGCGTGTTCAACCCAGGTATGTAGATTGCTGACAAAGTTGTACCAAACCATGAGGATACATTACACAATAAATAACATAATATGAAAAACGCACGCAGTACAACGCTGATCATACCACCTACGACAGACCACAGTAGAACTTGATTGGCCCATATGTCCTTGTAAAAGGCTCGCCTCGGTGTTAAAGAAAATAGAGAACGGTCCACTGAAATCAAGAATTAACCCATCTCAACGATTTCGGGACCCAGTTGGCTACACGTACACGACTTCAACTCGAGCCCATAGAGTAGAATTTGGAAGATTAGCGTCGCAAAGACAGTTGAGCGTGCTCTAAACACCGAGTTACACACTTGCAATGGCTCGTGGTTACACTCGTGCAGCAAAGAGTTGTTTCCGTTGCCTGCGCCGTATACAACGATAATAAACTGCAAAGTGCGATTTCGGTAATAATAGATGAAAGAGGGCGGAACGCTTACAGTTACTAAGCAGGTTGCCCCCATTATGGTACCATATGATAAACAGTCTATGATAACCGGCCAAGTAAAAACGCCTTGCTTTGTTGAGTGAGGTGGTCGTTTCATAAGATCAGCAGGTGCCCGTTCTAGGCCCAGCCCAAAAGCAGGTGGAGAGCTCGTTAGCTAATTGATAGGTGTTTAAATCATAATTATCCGGAAATATTGCACGTACCATATTAACCCAGAGGATAGCCAGAGGACTCAGTGGAAAGACACTAGTGGTTCCATCTGTGGCAATGAAGCAAAGTCCCACGATCAAGAGTACAACTTCAGCGACGTTCGTGGTCAACAGATGTAAAATGAAACGCTGAATGTTGAGGAAGAGTCTGCGTCCCTCTTGCACAGCGACACGGATCGAATCAAAGTTACTGCATGAGCTCAAATATGAGAACGTAGATTCAATAACTCAGGCAAGACCTACTCGTCGGTCAGCACTAGGTCAGAAGCATCTTTTGCAACGTCAGATCCGGCCATACCCATAGCAATTCCAACAGGTGCTAACTTCAACGCGGGTGAATCGTTGACACCGTCGCCTGACATGGACAAGTGTTTTCCACGGCGCTTTCCAGCGTGAATCATACGAACTATCGGCACAGAGTGAGATGCTTGTATATAGGGCCACACAGGTCTAACCTTTGGTTTCTGGCGCGCAACGAGCAATCACAAGTGGCAATTCCGGCAAGGCATCTATTTCTTCATCACTAAGCTTGTCAAATTCGGCGGCCTAAGAAAGGAAACGTTAGCTCCGACGTGATGCAGGAAAATACATTCGAACAAACAGTCATAACCGCGCTCTTTGGGGCATTGGGTGAGATGATACCAACCGATTCTGCAATGGCACGAGCGGTAGTCAGATGGTCACCAGTCAGCCTAAAAAAAGCAGTTCAACCCAACTATCAACAACGAGAGAATGAAGTCATACATATGCACCACAATTCCAGCCTCCTTAAAAGCCTTGACAGCGCCAGGTGTCTCTGGTCGCGGAGGATCAAATATCCCAGCAAGAGCAAGGAAAGTGAAGCCCTGTTCAGCATCTTCCCTGGTGATATTGTCCACGTCTCCCGGCGGAAGAATGCGTTGCCCCATGCCAATGACGCGAAGACCTTGAGAAGCAAGTTCTTCAGCCTTGACGAGGAAGGTGTTTTTGATCGCTCCACTCATGGAAGCCGTTGTGAAAGGGTCCTTCTCTGGCGAAACGATATATGTGGTGGAAAGGTCTAGAATACGCTCCACCTGTGTAATCAATAAGTAGCAACGGCAAAACATTGGCAGAACTTACAGCGCCCTTTATGAAACAAATGTTCTGCTGTACTTCATTATCCCAGTAAATCGTCGACATCCTCTTTAGGTCACTGGAAAAGGGGAACTCGGCCTTGAGCACGTAACGCTTGAGTCTACGGGATTTTCGTCTCTCCAGTTGCCCCTTGTCCTTCTTCTCGAGGATTACATCTCCGAGCGCTGGCCTGCCTTGTTGTTCATTTTCCTCCTCTGACGGATCCGCGGTAAGCGTAGGACGCCCAAGCCCAAGCTTCGTGGCAAAGACCTGCAGAGCGACCTCAGTAGGGTCGCCAGTTGACTTCCACTCGCCCTTCAAATTCTTGTGGATTCTGTAATATCTGCTTAGCGAGTGGCAATGAACCAAACTATGGGAAGGTACGTTGCGACATTGCAAAGAGCAGCAACTCTGACAGCTTGAGACAACCCTTCATAGCGAGTCTCGGGAGAAATGACATGACCGTCACTATCTCTACATATATCACCACCGTTCGGGTCCAAAGCATCATGCGTATTATCAACATCATATCCAACAACGTTTTCCATATCTGCAGCAAGCCAAAATTTGCGCACGGACATTTTGCCTGTAGTGGTACAATCTTTACCAAGAAAGACTTTCAAATGAAAGAACACGCACCCAGAGTTAAGGTTCCAGTTTTGTCGCTACAGACATCAGTGACTCCACCCAGATTCTCCAACGCATCCAACTTCCTGACGATAACATTCTCCTTTGCCATCTTCCGCGTCCCAACAGCCATCGTAAGGGTTAGAACAGCAATAAGCGATTCTGGTATAATTGCAATGGCACAAGCTATGCCATATAATACAGCATTCTCGTCTATGTTGAAGCGTGCGACAGCAAACACGATGATTATGAGGATGATAGCGCAACCGAAAAGTAGATACGCAAGCTTATTGAGCTTGATTTGAAGGAGAGTGCCCGAGGTAAGACCACTGGAGACTGAATGAGGCTTGTGAAATAAGTGCAGAAGAAGCTTACAGCCATCGAGCAACCTTGGCGAGAGCCCTTTTGTGTAAAGGTTGTGAAACACTTTCTTTACTTTTTCCAGCCCCCTTTCCACTGATCGCTTCAGCAATACGACCAATCTTCCATTTAATGAGTCAGTGGGAATAAAGAGAGGAAGTGATTGCGCACTTGTGTTTTCATACCAGTGCTGACGACAATACCGGTACCGCGTCCCTTGGTAACCACGGTCGAGGCATAACAAAGATTCAATCGGTCTCCTATAGGCATATCGAGATCTTCCTTGTCTAACATGTCCTCGGTCTTGACCACTATATTACACGTCAATTTATGACAAATAAGGTGAAACGGCGATTCTCACCGGGCATAGATTCTCCCGTTAGTAATTGTTCAGATACTTCGAGGTTGGACACAGAAGACAGACGTAACTGCAGATCCCAGTCCATAACGGTCAGCTGAGCCCCAAAGATGACTGACAGATACAAACGTCAGCAGATATAACATCTCCGGTTTTTAGCATCACGACATCGCCTGGAACGACGTCTTTTGCCGGAATAGCTATGCTTTCTCCATTGCGGATGACGAGAGCAGTTGGCGAAGACAGCTGTCTCAACGAATCCATCGTTTTCTCTGCACGATATTCTTGAAAGAAACCGACTCTTTGCAGTCAATTTTAATGTCTTGCAGAATGGAGCGCAAAGGAATGTCCTTACGTCGTGTTCAAAACGATAACAGCTGCAATTACCCCACCTTCGATCCAGTCTTTAACACCAAAGCTCAATGCTAATGCCGCAAGAAGGACAAGTGTTAACGCGTTCGCTGTACCAAGAGATCATAAAACTCAATCGCGAAAGAATTTCTGCGCACTCACCGAGCTGTTTTATGAGGACCTCCACGGCAGAGACGCCACTGTCCCCATTTAGGAGATTAGCACCACAAAATTCGAGCCTTCTAGCGGCTTCGTTCTTTGTGAGGCCGTTGACTTGATTAGTACCCAGCTGGTGAACTAGTTGATCTATTGTCAAAGTATGCGCAATAGGGCCTAAGTTGACATAGTTAGGATTCGTAGGGCTAACAGTGACAGAGGCAGTGGTATTTGTGCGACTCTTGATCTTCAGACCGCCGTTGCGTTTGAAGATTCCCATGGCGAATATTTAAGTAGGCATTCTTAAGAACTGTCTTCGATATATATATTGTCTTAAATCCATACTGTCGACACGTGCTTATCTCAATGACAAACATTTTGTGGAAACTTGGTCCGTCATCGGTTCTTGGCAATCGAACAAAATGGAGTTCATCTCATTTCAATAGGAGAAGTCAAAAGCATAACATTAGGGTTAGATAACTCACTTAATAAGTAGTAATCCTTTTCACTCAGCTATTTGCGATCTTTGGAATTCGAAAACGGTCGAGCGCTCAGTGGAACAGCCACATTAACACCAAATCGATGCCAAATACTACAAGGATCCTCGATGTTGTCAAAAGAGATCAGCCGTGCTCTTTTACACCGCTGGCCAATTTGGTTCAATATGGTTCCCGTCACGTGGTGTGTCACGTGATTAACACAACCGACGCGTCCTTCGCGTTCTCACACCGACGCTCTTTCTTCCTGTTTCTTGGTTTTCACTTTTCTTGATTAAATACTTTCTTGATGGACCACCAGACTTTGAATATCGGTCAACAGGACTTGAAGGCGCCGGCAACAGCGCCCAAACTTTTCTCGCTTATGCACAGCCTCAACCAGCAAGAGAATCGGGTCGACAAACCAAGTACTTTTAGGCTGGCGCGCGGAAATGCACATGCATGTGCTCAGCCCATCTTCTCTGGCTTGCGCCCAATGCAGAATACGATCCAAACAACGCCGAATGTGAATCGACAACAGAAACCTTTCTTTAGTCTCCTTAACGCAACGGTGAACTCGGCAAAATCAGGCCCAGTGCAAGAATCAGTACCAATCCTAAAGCACGAACCTCCATCTTGTACGCTTTTGTGCACCCCCCTCTAATCGCGCTTTATCTAAACGTGCTATAGCTGATAAAGCTTTTTCTCCATCTCCCCCTCTTTCCGAAGAAGTGCATACATCTAGTACCACTGGCATTGGTCTAGGAATCGGCCTCAATCTACCACGTCCACACCAGATGTTGCCCCCTCCTTTTCCACCCCAAGGTCCAGACTCGCGACCTCCGTCACCTGCGCCTCGCCCGAGACCCCGCTCGAGGTCGAGGTCGTCTAGTTTGCTGGCACTTGGTCATGGTGGCGAGGAAGGAGAAGGTAGAGATGATACATCACGCCTGGGTATGGACGTCGACGTTGATGCAGTTGCGATAAATGCACTGAGGGGTGTGCGTGTAGCAAATGCGGAACTCGGAGAGGAAGTGCGTTTTTACTTTCAGTTCGCTTCACTTTCTACTTTTGCACTCCATAGTTGGAGCACATACATGCACTGATCTACGCTAATTCGAAGATTTGGACTAAATAATCTCCGTTCTTTCCACACAGCGCCGCAGATCAAAATCGCTTCTTGCCCAGTTAAATGCACTTACCACCACGCACGAGACTCTCAAGTGTGAACACTCCTCTACTGCTGAAGAGCTTCGTTCTGTGCTCGACAAACTCGCCAAACTTAACGAGGCTGCTTCTGTTGTCCAGATGGAACGGGATAAGGCCATCCGGAACAAGGAGGAGACAAAGCAGATAGTGGAGACGCTCAAGGGAGGCATGAATGAAATGGGCCAAAGGTTTTTCCGATTTCATTCGATACTGAATAGCTTCTGACACAAAAACTAGCTATGCGGCGCTGAAGACGGCATTTGAAGAGTTAAAGGAGTCATACGAGAAGGAGAAGAAGTCCAGAGAGGAAGCGCAGAATGCGAAGCTCTGGGCGAGAGAAAGCTTGAAGAGTGCGTGATTTTTTCTCAAGTCTGATGCTTTCAATGGATTTGACCATTAATCAATCTATAGAGCTCGAGCCTTTATTAGAAGATGACACGTATCTAGCCAAGGAAGCTCGATGTTTTGTCACCTCACTGAAGGATGAACTAGCGGATTGTACGTCCCCGGTCCCCCCTCTCGTAACCCCTTCTCATTCTTACAACCCTGTTTCATTTCTCACAGCTCGCCGTGTAAACGACCTTCTCAGAGACAAACTGCACCACCTTTCCTCCACACTCGCAGAAACACAGAACCAGGTTCGAGAGCTTGAGGTTGCAAGGCGCGAGTCGACAGAGCAGGTGAAATCATTTTTGGAAAGGGTAGAGAAAGGGGCAGAGGAGAGAGTCGAAGTTGCGACGAGAAGGTATGTTGTGTCTTCGTTCTCATCTTTCTCATGATTGCTCATCGTTATGTTGATGATCAGGGTGGAGGAAATGGAGGGCGAGTTGAAGATTCTAAAGGAGTATAGGAATGCGTAAGTGGCCTTCAATGCTTTTGTGACCTTCTACGACACATGTAAATGCATGTAGGAAATTAGCTCAAGACCTCCGCCTCGAGCACTTGACAAAAACATTGTCTGAACTGCAAGAAGCCCACATCGCGTACATATCCTCTCCCTCTCCTTCCTCTTCTCCGGTCATCTGAACTGGACCTTGTCTGTAGGACTACCACTTCTCTTGACGCCATACGCTCCGAACGCATAGAATTAGGAGGTGTAAACGATGGATTGATCCGCAGGTATTGCTTCAGCCTTCATCTGTCTTGTCATTCTGACGTGGTGCCAGTCTCGCTCAAGTCGAAGAACAACGACGTTCTGAAACTGTGGCTCACGAGAAGGAATTAGACGTGGCGAAAAAAGCTGTTAAGGATGCGGAGGAGAGGTATGATACGTCTTGTGCTTTGAGTTGGAGCGCTGATGTACCAGCGAGGTTAGTCGAAGACAGATAGATCTTCGTATGGTGGTAAGTATTGGCGATACCTGGCTTTGGTAAAAGATAGTGATAACAAATGTAATGAATTGCTCCAAGGTCCTGCAAGAGCGTTTTGATGCGCAGACACTGACTCTTCGGCTTACGAAGGAGCAGTATGGAGACATTCAGGTCTGCAAGTTTCCTTTCATTCTTTTGTATCAATTTAGCGCTGTGCTCGCTAGGAACGGCTCCAGGTATCCGAAGAGACGCTTTTGAAGACACGAGAAAGCCTTGCTGCCATACGCGAGGCATTAGAGGATGCGCGTATCGAGGCACTGAGAAGGACTGAAGAGTCAGTATAATTGTCTTTTCGATTTTGTTATCCTGGCAGAAGTTCAAGTCAGTCCAAGGTTACGACATTCAGACGCCCGTTTGGCCGTACGTTGCTTCTGTTTCTTGATTTTTCTTGATGGAATTACCGTTTAACGTCATACGTCCGTAGGAATACAAAGAGCAGTGTGTACTACTGCAAGAGGGTAAAAAACAGATTGAAGAGTACGTTTTCCGTCTTCCGTTCGTGAATCTGACTTGAAGCTGGAAAAGAGCGCTATCCAACTCAAGAGTACGTTTTCCTCGTTATCATTGAAGTCTTCAACTTACTTTTTGTAGAAAATACAAGAAATGGAGCTAGAAAGAGCAAATATCCGGTACATCGAAGTTGAGGCGAAGATGCATGAAGCTTTGGAAAGAGAGAACTCCCGATACACCGAACTTGAGTCCAAGATGCATGAAGCGCTGAAAGAGAAGGCGGACGATATGAATCGGATGAAAAAGGATGGAAAGGAGAAGGAGGACAAGTAAGTGGAGAAACATTCAGTCATGTGCCTTGTTTATTTTGCCCTTGTTCAGGTTGTCCAAGGCAGAAATCAACCTTGCGGTGCGGTTTTGGCCCATCCCGATTTTAACTCGACTGATCTTGAATGGAGTCCAGTCGTCCAAAGAACAGCTTGAAGCGCGAGAGATAGTTTTCAAGCAGAGTTTACAGGAGAAGAGGGATGAAATTGAGGTGTTGAAGGAGAAGTCTCTATCATTTAACAGTTTGGTGATTGAATGACTGACTGACGACTTCAGACTGCACAAGGCGGAGGTCACGGTTTTGGTACGTCTCGTCATCTTTATTCCGTTACAGTGAACAATATACGTCGTTGCGTTGCTTGACTTTTAGGGATCCAAGGCGCAAGAAGTCTCGTTGAAGCATAGCTTGAAAGAGAAAACAGACGAAATTGAGGTGGCGAAGAAGGAAGGGAAGACGAAGGATGCCGAGTAAGTCGACAAACGCTCTTTGACGGTTCACGACTGAATAAAATACTAGGTTGCATAAGGCAGAGGTCAAGGTCGTGGTAAGTCAAGCCGTAATATTGTTGCAACGTAGGGTGATCCACCATTTGATTCAGGCACTGCAGGAGCAGCTCAAAGCGCAGGAGGTGGTGTTAAAGCAGACTCAGGGACAGTATGGTGACCTGCAGGTAGGCATCGCAGGCTCTATGGTTTTGTCTGAGAGTGCTTCATTGACGGAGATGAGTAGAAAGTGAGCGCCGCCCTCGCGGCGGATCTCACTTCGACACAAAGTGCGTTGGAAGAAACACGTCGGGAGGTACTCCAGCGCGCCCAGGACTCGACGAAACTTATGAAGTTGTTCGAGGGTATGGAAGCAGACCGGGTTAAAGCTCAAGAGGAACATTTAAGGAGGGCGAAGGAAGAAGAAGAGCATGTGAGGATGGAGAGTGAGAAAGTGACTGAGCTGATGTTTGTCGTTGAACGTCTGGAGGGTGAAAATAGATTATTGTTGGAGAGAACGGGGAGATTAAAGGAGAGGTATGATCGAAATGAATTGGTGAGCTGGGATGCATGGTCATGTATGGTCTTATGCTGATCCATGGACAGAATGACGATGAGAAGGACTTCGCAGAATGGCTAATGAGTTTGGCCAGGTCGTTGCATGAAGAAGATGAAGTGGTCAAAGATAACGAGCTGCGCCGCGTTAAGTATCTTTCCTCCTTCAACTCCGATCTACTACCTTCTTTCTTATACGCATTCACAGAAAGACAATTTGGTGAATCAGCTGCACGTGAAGATCCGAGAGCTAGAATCGAGCCTTGCGCATCTCATCAAAGAGAAAGAGGAACTGTCGGGCGGCGCAACGAAATCTATGATCGACGTTGATGCATTTATGACTTCGAGCCCAAGCCCCAGCCCAAACGAAGTCGGCCTACCTGTTCATTATTGGTTCATTTTCTTCTTTCTTGCTTTTGTCTCACTTTCTTCTATGAGTAGCTCGGAAGGACGCTGCCTGTCGATGTCAACGTATCCCCGGATGTCCAAGCCCCTACTGCGAAAGCCATTCTCCCGCCGACCAAGCCCCTGGATTCGGCTCCAGTTCAGATACTCACAACGAAGCAAGTTCCTGTTTCAACCAATACTTCCAAGACCCTAGCGCAAAAGAAACCCATTGAGTTATTATTCTCAAGCCTTGGTGAGTCAGACTCTGAAGAAGAGATACCACTCTCCGAGGTGTCGGCTTCCACGAAGGGCGTTCTAGGGAAGAGAGACCGGGCGCCATCCCCTTTTCAACCTCAGGACTTGGTTCAACAGCCCATTCAGAACGCTGCGAATTTGAATTTAAAGACATACACGGTGTCACATCGCTCGGTATATATGTTTTCCTTTTGTCCTTCGCGTCAATGTGAAGTTGTGTACGACTAACACCTTATTTTGTGCCATATTTATCAGAGGAATGGCGCCGCAAGTCGAACGACAGATACTTCTTCAGCACAAGTGTCTTTGAATGTCCAGAAGAAGGTAGAATGCTCAACGTTCATTTATTGACTCAAAAGACCTGTTTTCATCTTTGGTGTCATCTCCAGGCAGTGGACAGTGGCACAAAACCCAAGAGGAAGCGCAAGTGATGGTGTTTAAAAAGAGTGGGACTGACTGTCATAATTTTATTTCCACTTCAATGCTGCTCTGTGCTGTGTTACTTCTGTATTTCCTTCACTGTGGCCAAGTTCTATATCATTGAACCTACGGCAATTGCGTCTTTTCGAGTTGTACCCTGTATTTCCTCTCGATGATGTACGTTTTTTTATCTGACGAATCCGTGGTGAGCGTAGTGCACTCAAGGCCAGGATTCGTGCTCGGTAGAATCTCCAGTCGGCTTCCACTCGCCCTTCAAGCTTCAAGTTCTTGTGGATCCTAATTTCTGGTTAGTGAGTGCCGTACGAGGAAACATTGCACAGAGCAAGTGACTCTGGACAGCTTGAGATAAGCCTTCAAAGCTTCAATCTCAAGCTTCATAGCGGGAATCAGTAGATGACAGTTGTCACTATTCTCGCGTAATGATACCGACTTCCGGGTCGAAAACATCGGGTGTCCTATCGACGGACATAATTCGACAATCTTGTCCAAGTAAAGTGACAGAGTTAGGATCCGTGGGGCTGACAGTCATAAAAGCCAACTTGTACGACTCTTGACTAAGCTTGGAAGCTTAAGCTTGAACTTCAAGCCGTCCATTGTGCTTGAAGCTACAGTGAATGTTTTAGGCCTTTCTGAGATCTAGAGAAATATCTTTGCTCATCTTAATAATGGCAAATATTTATTTCGTGAACTCGATCTGTCAACAATGTGTGCAAATTCCATGACGGCGGAAGATGAACATGATCCGACTTAGATTTATGTAACGCATGATCTTTGCCACACCATCTTGATTGATCATTAAGTAACAAATCGTCCACCCCTGAGTTAAAGTTGATCCATCGAACGCCGATTCGTTTTCACAGAGCTCACAGTAGGTGGAACGAAGGCGCGCATATTATTCTCCCGGCGTGACTGCGAACATGGAGGTGATGTCGACGCTTTTAGAGGTAGGATGTACGTATTCTCTAGCGGTGACCATGATGTGATAATTATTGAATCAATACCCAAAGAGCCGATGCTCGAAGTCAGATTGCCCTGAGCTCTGAGGCTCATCTGGATACAGATCAATATCATGTCCTTCGTCAAAATGATGATCACAAATTGACTTCCGAAATAACACCAAGGTCTTTTCTTCTCGCTGCGCAACACACGGTCGATACTTGGTGTATGAGTGCAGTTGCCTGACTCAACTACTGAGCATCATTGGTCCTAACCACACTGAGTTAGGTCCTCAAAGTCGCATTTTGGATGTCAAACAAAGGTTATATCAAATCAGATGCAGGTCGGTCCGAAAGTTTGATGAGCTCATGGAGGGAGGCGCTTCGTAAATTTGTGGTATAAATCCCCTTCAATGCTTTTTGATGGCTTCTTGTCTCGTCGCATCATCCACTCTCGTTTACTTCCACGCTCGTTTTGAATCTCACATGCATTTGCTTTTTGGACTTCTGGCTTTCACCAGCCTCGGGAGCGTTTTAGCGCAGACTCCGCCGTATGATCTTCAATTTATCTTGCGAGTGAGCCACTAAGCATTATTTCTCTGCAGATTTAAAGGAGCGCTAACGCTTGAGCCTGGCTTAACAGTTGGTATGTCCCATCCTCGTTCTCTGTTGCCAAGAATTTATCATCTTTTGTAAGGAAAATGTATGACCGCCTCGTCAAATGGGGATGGCGCATTGGTCAAACTCCAGCCTTGCACATACTCTGATAACCAATTGTGGACCTTCACTAGTGGGACCCTTCGAGTTTTCGGAAACAAGTGCTTGGATGTTACGGATGGGAGTCCTGTCGACGGCACCAACCTCCAGATATGGACTTGTACAACCAACAATGCCAATCAACAATTTTACTACACTGTGTGTTTACTCGTTGATGATCTTTCCGTTAATAGCCGTTCAACCGTGTAATTCGTAGAGTGACAACCGACTCGCCTGGACTAACCGAGGAAAGTGTGTTGACCTCACGGCAGGAAATACGGCTAGTGGGACACAGGCGAGGATGTTTTGACTGTCACATTCACATCAACGACTAAATTCGCCTACAGATCAAAAGTTACACATGTACCGACAACAACAAGAATCAGGTTTGGAACACGGGTTTCAATGTAAAGAACCTCCCGGTAACCTCCCAGAACGGTCAATATGGTACGAACAGGTGTGGGACAGCCTCTAACCAGTCTTCAAAATGTCAGACTGCTTATATCAAGTATCATTTGCCTTTGCTTCTTTTGACGAGTAATAACTTTTGTCTCAGTTCTGCGGAAGACTTCTGCCTATGGGGACCTCGTATGTTCTGCGATCTGATGTGTCCGTAAATGATCTGAGCCCCCTTCTCTAGCTTCCGCGGGGAGCACAGTTGGTGATACTGAGGAAGAGCAGGTAGCTTGGTGCACGAAGTCAGGCCGGGGTACCCGCACGATTCCGAATGGTGCTCTCAAAGGTGTACACTTCGTGAAGACGCCCGACTATGTTCAAGTTACTGGTGTTGGTGATTTTACCAAATTAAATATTCGCAAAGGAGACGAGGGAGGAGAGCTCGATAACAGGGGTGCAGATGGTATGTGTGGCGACCTTATTTGTGCACAACTCGCGCTAAATACTTCGACTAGGACGTGGAAACCCAAGTATTTATCACCTTAGCCTGATTTACAGTGCTGTCATGCTGACATCATTTCCTAGTTGGTGGCCTTGTTTATGGCGATACCTTTGGGAATGGCACTCAGTACCATGAATGGACAAACTTCATGTCTGATACCGAATTTTGCTTCCGCGCCTGTATTGGTGCAGATGCTACCAGGAACTGTAACCACATTTACGATGTCATGGGATGTGCATGGGTTCGCACTTGGGTCTCATGTTATTGATCTTCTACTGATATCTTTTCACTACTCAGAATATGCCGGCCAACTACGAGCCCGGAGTGTTCGAAAACTGTGACGCCGACGATGAGTAAGTCAAACCATACTTCACTGAAGTAGCCTCTCAAATTCACCTATTGTCAGCCTTCCTATGGGTGTCTACGGGTCTAGTACGTGGTTTCAGGGCGTCAATCCAACTCCCAGTGCACACCCCGTGGCGTCGTCATCTAACTGTCATCCCATCCCCACTGTGAGCAACTCTCCTGCCAAGCGAGAATTTCACATTCGAGGACGTCACGGGATCCATGCGCCGGCATTCCCCACTGCTACAGTCTTCTGAACATTCTGATCTTACGGACAATCGTCATCCATTTTCAAATAATCGGGTGATAATCTAGTAGCTAGTTTTTCATATTAGCACGATATCTGAAACATCTATATCTGGATGTACTTTCCATTTTAATTGATGAGATTATGATGACGAAAAATCACATCACATCTCGAAAGTTGAAGCATAGCATTTCTGAAAGGGGTGGATGGTTACATTTACACATGCCTGTGGTGCTATTATGTAGATGATATTCATCGGAATATGAGCTACTGCTGGGTAAAAGGCTACAAGCCTGGAGAAGTACAAGATGTCTATAAACTGTGTAAATACGTTGATCAGGATATTACCAGACTTGTCTGTTGCTTTCTATATAAGCATTGTAAGTCACTCCTGATGAATCATATTGCTGATGATCAGCTGATATTCCCCTTGCAAAGGATGTTTCATGCTATGCGAATTTACCGTGAAGAAAGACCAGAGATTCCAAACTTTGCTGACGTCAATTACACGAGAGATTAGAGCAGAATTGACGATATCACGGTCTTCATGGGCCTAGAAAAAAGTATAGAACAATGACGATAGTGTAACTTGTTATCAAAACATTATACGATGAACAGTATAGATACAGTAGATACAGTTACAAAAGACGCTACTGGGAACAAGATCGAGAAGAGATGTTCACAGCGTGTTATTTGATACAATACAATTTTAGAAGTGAGCGGTCTTGGTTTGCTTATCATTTGTCTTCTCTTCGTTGGAGATGTCCACAACCGTTCGAATCTTGTCAGGATGCTGTTCATCAGTGACGACGAATGACACGACATGAGGACTCTGGACAGAGGTCATGGTTCCGTCAACTACATGCATTGTGCCAAATTGAGTTGAAGCGGGTTGTGCGAAGGACAGATGGCCTCTAGTCGCCGAGCGTCCACTAATATTCTTGGCAGCGACATTTGATGGCTTCTTGGCTTCTATTGGAATTTGTCCGAAAAGATGAGGAATTGACCGTTGGACGGTGATGAGGAGGAGGGATACGGTGGGGTATAGAGCCTGATGAAGTATTCGAGAATGGCAACAGTGAAACGGAATTCATACATACAGAGCATATGTTATAGATGGAGGTGATGACAATAGCACCGAAGTAAAGGGAGGAGTCTGGTCGAGGGTTGACAAGTTCCAGGCCAAGGTTGATAGCCTGTGAGAACGTTGTTGAACAGGATACAAAATCGGACAATAGGGTAGTGCTCACTTGACAAACAGCAAACAATATACCAGATTCGATAAGGATGATCACAACAACTCGAGCCTGAGAGATCTTGAGGGTAGCTCCAATGTTTTTTTTGTCTCTTTGTAAACGGCTAATGCAGATTTGAAGTCAGTAATGGCCAAATCAAGCCTGTAATAGGTTTGTGACATACGCAACTTCGAAAGAGATCAGTAGGGAATTGATTACGTTCGTTGCCAGAGTGAGAACTAGATAGGAAAGGAAAATGTCCTTCCATAGCTTTGTGGGACCTAGAACACCGACAACGCCAGCAGATTGCTGTGTTGAGACTACACCGAGGAGGCCGAAACCGGTGCCTATGACACTTCAGTAAGGAATTCTCCATGGCTTTTCGACGGCCTTGCCCACCTATAGATCCAACCAATAGCACAATAGGCGCAACCAAGACCCAAAGCGTTTGGGGATACAAAACACGGACTCTTGATGTCAGAACAGCATTGCTGAACATTGGCTGTGCATGGCACGTAAACAAGAAGGCTAGAAGATGTCATCTGGACATCCGACTTACAAGGAGTTGGGCTGTCCAAATCTGCATCCGTACGAAGCGGAGGTTCTTTTTGTTGATACCATCGTAACTTCCTCCTGTATCGAGGGGGCCAATATCCGTATCGACAAGGATCCCGCGAACAAGAGTGGCAAAAGAGGCGAGGTACGCACACCAGTAGACAGTCGCAATAAGGAAACTAAGGAGAGACATAACAAACATAACAACTGTGCTTCGGGCCTTGATACCACGATGTCTGAAAAAGTCATTTATGGATACGAACGACTGAAGCAAGCAAAACAACGTACACCATCTTATAGGTGGAGATTGAAAACAGTAGAACGAAAACACCTGTAGAACGAGGGAGGTTATAATTGCGAAGATTCGGAGGGAACTCATCGCACCGTACACCAGAGTCATCGCAGTGAAACCTGCTAGATTTCCCAGGAGGAGGACACCAATATCCCGAAGTAGATCCTCTTCGGAGGGATTCATGCTGTTGTAGTTGGGAGATGGGAGGAAGCAGGATGAGGTTATATACTATCAGGGCATCAGATCCATGTATTGATCTACTGATGTAGCTGATGTAGTCGATAAGAAGAGAAGGATTGACGCACGGCCTTTTTGTATTCTGAAACAAATAGATTGGATACTAGGAGAGATCAGTCTCGAACGCTAAAATATCTCTGGTGAGATAATGTGTATGGTGATGGTGAACATAATTGTTTAAAAACATACTTATAGGTAGTGATAGGCGAGCCAGTTGTTGAGAGGCCCAGCGCAACAAGGCCGCATTCATCAAATGACATAGTCAACTGGGCAATTTATTAATCAACTTTGATGGCAGATTGTTGGAACCGAGACAAACTCGAAGCTAGTGTGAGAGGTCCCACCGAGACCGAGGTTGCATTCACGATCTTCTGGAGGGAATTATAGCGCTCGACACGAGCTTAGGCTGTGACAAACTGATACAGAGATGCTGTGCCCGCCAGAACAGCAACTGTCCCAGAATTTAGAGAGCTAGCCAATTCTGGAAATCCTGTATGTTTCTGATTTTGATGGAAATTTATCAGTTGTAGGTAAGGAAGGACACCATAACCACGTCTGAATACACATTTGGTTGAATATTTCGATTGGTGTCGTTTTGCCACTGTGCACTGGTGCAAGAAGCTCAGCACGAAAGTCTGTCTGCTGGAAAATTATCACAACCATAGCAACTCATAAGGTCTTCATCTATCATGGGAAATTCCATAACAGGAAACTCATGATAGGAACTCATTTGCGTTCTCATTTGTAGTATAGGATGATGAACGGAAATCGCTTGATGCATCATTAAAACGCAATGACCGGTTAACAAGTGGCCACCCGGGGACACAGGTGGAGAAGCCGTCGGCCGGCAATATCAGATGGTGGAGAAGTACCTGATAAACCGTGCTTATAATTGTTGCCTAAAAGTTTCTCCTTTCTTAACGCTAGAAGCCCCTTATTCATTAATTCAATGTGCTCAATTGTCTTCGGGTTGCACAGTTTGTCTAAGATCGCGAATGTAGAGTGAACATTCATTCGCGAGGAAAATTGAGTGGAAAACATATAAAGAGATGGACGTACAACTCTGATTCAAGCAAGTTGATGATAAAAACTAACACAACCCTATTCGAAGCACTGACACTCGTGATTCCAACCCTCTCCAGCAGCAACCTTTTCTTTCAAATATTCAAGCCATGTGTCATCTCGAATCATCAACCCTGTCATAGAATCATTCTCGTGCAAATGCAACCAGCTCTTGAAATAAGTCAGCGGGACACCTTCATGCTGGACTTCCAGACGTTGCACGACCATAGTCAGATGTCTGAAAAATCCATTACGCATCCTGACTTGGACATGTCGATTATATGTATCCAAGATCTGGCCGTTCTCTTCAGAATAGAGGCGATGGGATTTGTTGACAGTGGCGCGTCTGAATTCTTCCAATGTCAAGAACTCTGCGTCCTGCACTTGGAGTGCGCAGCGGGCTTTCATTTCTAGTTTGGAGGTGGAAGGCATTGAAAGCTTGACATAAAGAACTCGAGGGGCATGCTTGGACGCCGGGTCAGCGTTGATCAGTACGAAAGTTAATAATGCTCTGTATATTTCTGTCCAATCTCGCTAGGTGCCGAATAAGTCATCGAAAGCCCGAGCTTTGATTAGATACACGCACAAAAATGGCCTGGATCGCATGTACAGGTATCGGGGATGTTTTGGTACCAAGAAATAGTGCTCGAAGGAGGCCGAATTTATCAAATTTCTTTGTCTGTTTCGGCGATTGATATCCCTTTTTGCATGTCTTTCGATGGGCTGGCCAATCTGCAAGTTCTTCTCGGATGATGCTTTGACTTCGCTCTTCGACTGAGCTAACTTACGACAATCGGCGGAGCAATAACGAACGCTATGACAGGACTAAGGAGCTCATCCCGACTGGTACAAGGACACACACTTTCTACAACTGCCACACATTTGAAGTGTTGCAGCGCGATCTTGAGCCACAAGCTCGTTTTCGGTCTTGCCGCAGTTCTTCGCTTAGGTAGATAAGCATTATACGGCACTTGATTGATGAGGGACCTATTACCGAGCAGTAGCGGACCTCGCGACTGTAACAGGAGTATTCCTTTCATTGTCAGAATACACGCAGAAATCAATATTAGGATAACACTTGCTCAAGGTCGTAGGTACAGTTCGGCAGGCGTGTCATCCAAGTGGCTAGAGTGGTCAAGATGATAGAAGACAGGCAAATTATTAATTGTGCGTGAATTGTGAAACTAGAGTCTCGGAAAACCCCTCGTTGGTACTGGAAAAGGGGAATAAGCATGCATAGCAAAAAAGGAGGTTAAACCACCGGGCCACTTGACACTTTGCTGTCCTCCTATCATAGAGTATAAATCTTGGCTCTCCAAGTAGCGTGATATTCAAAGGGGAAAAAAACTTCTGTACAAGAGGACAACCTGATTTTGTTCAAGCCGAAATACGGGAATCGACCATCGTCGCATTCTGGCGGCAATCAATACTATTCACTTGACTCACCTGCTAAGTGTCGAACTTTCAGTTTCATGATGATTCAAAAGGAAAGGAATTTGAATGAAGGTGGAAGGCTCGTGCTAGCCACTCGTACTAGTACGACAGGCAACAGTGCATGAATCAGCAAGGGCTACTTCTAGAAGATACCATAGTGAGTATATGTCATCCGATTACGTTGAAATCTGTTGTATAGAAATGGTTGTTCCGCTCGAGGGAAAAAAAACAGGCTTACAAGTGATAAGAACGACCCGACAGAAAGCATGAGTATCTTATTCAAAGACTGTTACGGTAAGCGCGAGCGATCTCCTGCTGCTTTCAGGACAAGCTATCGAGTTCCACTGGCGTGATTTGTTTATTCCATACCATGAATGCTCCCTTGAAACTCGTCACAACGAGTTCGGTACGCAGCTACAGACTAAGACGGAAGACCTTGATTAAATCAACGGTACTGATAGAGAACGTCTGGAGTCTACAGATTCAATAGAGATTAGACTAAAGAATGAGGAGACGGCCAGAATGAAAAGCGAACTATGCGATCACGTGTTTTGGTAACCAATCTAAAAACTTATTTGATTGGCAATCGCCAATGGGTCGACAACATCAAGGATGTAAGTCCTTTCAAACTTTCGATCAGTTGTTAGAACTCGCTCCTCCATGGTTTCATGACCATATCTCTGGATTTAATTTCACATCATCATGTACGGGTGGGAGTTCGGAACCATGAATGAGTCTCTCCGCGAGAGCGTCTGGAACTTTTCGCTTATTTAGGTTTTTCTTTTCCATGCCTGTCTGCCTGTTTCATCGCTCCACCTTCAGGAACTGTACGATTGGCGACAGAAGATCAAAGCGAGACTTGTTGCCATCCTGGGGATCCGAAAAACTCCCTCTCTCAGAATTCATGTCCCTCCAGTTCATTCGAGTCAGATACACGGTGCATAAGTTTTGGGGCGAAAATTAAACGATTTTGACCTCTTAATTTATATGAAAGGCTTATGTTCATATCCAAGAGGCTGGGAGCTCTGAGCGTCTGACCTGGAGAGCCATTCAATGATGATCTGATCATGTAAGTGGAAACGTTTGGAAGCTATTTAACGTGGATTCCGTCGAATGTGTCCTAAGCCTACGAGCCCTTCATTTTATCATGTCTCAGTCATCGGATAAGCAGATCGCTCTGGACTACGCTGCAGCAGTGTCTACTCCTTTGGAGTGTATCCTCTATGGTCTGCACTTTTCTGACCATCATGAAGTTTGTTCTCATTCTTTCCCTTCAGGATTGTCGATGTATATGTTTGGCGTCACGCTTCGACTAGTGTCGCGACGACGCACTCCATCGGGAAAGATGAAGATCACTATCCTTACGACGGCATGCTTACTCTTCGTGTTCTGCACTATGGCAAGTCGCGTCTATACACATTCGTTTTAACGTATAAATGGTGTCCTTGAAGTACGTTATAGCCAGTATCTACCGTCTTATCGGTGGTTTCGTCATACACCGTGATACATTGAGTGGTCCTATCGCCTATTTTGCGGACCTGGGATCGTGGCACTGGATTTTTGAGAACGTCTTAATCCTCGCCCAGGTTCTTCTTGCAGACGCCATCCTTGTCAGTGCCCTTTGGTCCCACAGCTTCATTGTTCTTACGTATGCTAGATATATCGATGCCATGTTGTCTGGACATCTATTTGGGTCATTGTCATTCCTTCACTGCTGTGGATATTAGTACTTGGTGAGCAATTTCGCCTTATGATGCATCATTATTTCATCCTTTCTTTATCCTTTTTCAAAGTCACTGGAATATTGTTAACGTGGAACTTCACGAGAGATCAGAATATATACAGCATAGTATTTGCTCGCTTAGGCGAAGCGAATTTCATCAGTACCATGATAGGGAACGCGATATCTACTGGTAGGACGTCTCAAATATCGAATTCAAGAGCACAAGAAATCTCACATTGTCCTAAAATGAAGGCTTGTTGGCATACCGGCTATTGATCACAGATATCAGAGCCAAAAGGTACCGCACAGGAAGAGGTAGTCTTCGACATGTCGCACGCGTTGTGGTGGACTCAGGAGCGATCTATTCTACCTGTTTCGCCCTATTCACCGCCCTATATGTCTCTAAATCAAATGCTTCCTTCATCATGAGGGACATGGTTGGTGTCAAGCTCAGATCACCGCCTCTACAGCGCACTCACATTGTTTCCAGTTAACCTCGATTATATCCATCTGCTTCTATATGGTTCTCATAAGAAGTGCTCGCAGTAAGCAGTTGGACACGAGTTCTGCTGAAAATCACTCTTCACAACTGAGCGAACTGAGTGATGTCCAACATGATGCAGCACGCAAGCGTCAACTCGAAGTTCACCTCAGTACCCAAGTCACAGTAACAGACGAGCACCTACAAGCTTCAGGTCTACCAGGATTATATAGTTTGGATCCTATCTGAAGTTTAGCGTCCAATTGTGAATCATCACGTTCTTAATATAATCGTTCTGTTCTGGGTCGACAAACGTTTGGAAGCCATATCACAGGTGGAGATACATCCATTCAGTTTTGTGGAGTGACTGGTGAATTGTCCATTATCTTTAAAAAAATCACTAACCAGTGTGGAAAACATTTCTTTAAAAGAGGGCCTTTTAGTTCTTTTGTAGTTCTTATATAAATATAAATAGATATATTCTCATGTTTATTATCTGATAAATAATGATATACAGATAGAAGGCAAACATCTACATACACCTTGATTTAGTACCAATCCAAATAATCATAGTGTCAGAAGGTTAAGCCTATGCAACACAATAATATATAAGTTTGCTTGTTCTAGAGGATAAGTACAGCCATATGGTAGGTAATGTGTGCTGATCCTGCCAGGGAACCACCCTTTGAGAGGTCCCTTACCCTATTTTTCCTTCCAATTTCCATGCCTTTTCACCTGAATTCATCTGCTTTTTGCTGCCTTCATCAAATTCCTCACTGCTCACTGTGGCATCATAGTGTGATGTCATATATGACAGTCACATGACTTAACCTCAGAATATTTTCTATCAACAGGCAGAGTGACTCCTTAGACTTGTCCTCTTTGAATCTCCTTCTACCAGGTTAGCACTTATTAGTTGTACCTATATTACTTTTATTAATATAACTTTGGATCTAAAGTGCTTTACTAAAGTTCTGTTATGCTTAGTGTTTTGTAGTGACTGCATAATTATTAAGGGTTTTACTAAATTACATTCTTATTTATCTCTTTTCAACAATCACTTGATTTACCCATTCATCTGTGGATAAAATAACATTGATATAAGCAACTTAGTTTTTAACAGCTTGTGAAGCTTTCTTAACTATCTAAAAGTAAACTTCATATCTTTATCATTTATTATAGAGCTTAGCAGGCCATGGAGCTCCCACAAATACAGCCATAACAGCTTCTTTGCTGTTGCCATAATTGTAATGGGAATCAAATGAACTATACTAGTTATTTGATAGATTATTACTTATAAGTAGTCACATTCCTGGAATTTTAGAAACAGGCTAATAAAGTCTATACCTATAGAGTTCCATAGCTTTGTGAGCACTAGCAATGAGTTGTAATTTTCCTGGAACATGTGTATTTGGCATGTGCAATCTCTGTTACTACTTACAAGCTGAGCAAAATTTTGCTACTTCAGTAGCCATCCTTAGCCACTAGTACCAATGACATATGTATGCTAATGCACATAGTAATCTAAAGTGCCCCATCACTTGGTGAGATTGCTCCAGAATAGTTATTATCAATAACCTTACATTCAGAATGCTAGTACTTGATTATTATACATGTTTATAGTATATATAGTGGCTTAAAAAAGCTACTTTAATGTAAAAGGTGACATTGGCATAAAAGATGGGAAGTACTTAAAATTCTGATTAAATCATATAGAATACTATGGCATTGTAGCTACAAAATGGACTTAGGCTTATGTAATTAAGATCAAAACTGATGGAGAAATAGCCATTTTAATATATTTACTCATGAGAACATTTTTTGAAGATCTCTAATTTTTCAGATTTATTTCTACTTTAGTCAGAAACAAGGAGTAAGTTGCATGTGAGAATACAGACAGAGTCATGTGATCATATTTGGATATATTTGGAAGTGATTCAAGTTAGTTGATCCACATCTTAATCTTTAACCACTATTTTATTCCTTTTGCACAATGCTCTACTATTGCTTCTCTTCTTGCTCAAGAGTATTCTCTGCATCAAATTGGAACTCAAACTAATCTAGAGAAGTCTACTATTGGGAGGATTGGTAGAGAGTTGGAGATGAATAAGAAAAACTATTCTGGAGGCTGTCCTGCTAAGCTTATTCTATATAATAAATAGGCTATTGTTTAACAAATCCCAATTGGGTGACTTGATACAGCTGTTTAGACCACCAATTTATCAACAACATCATTTCCAACCCTGTTTCTCTTCAGACTGTCTAGAATGTGTTGAAGAAGGAGGGGTATTAGTCTGCTATCAAAAGAAAAGTTCTTATGTTCAAAGCTAAACATTGACAACTATGGCTTAAATGAGCTAAAAAGCATTAGAACTAGACTATAAAAAACTGGAAAAGAGTGTTGTAGATGGATGAGACAAATATTAACAGGATTGAGTTAGATAGAAAGCAGTATGTGTGGAAGCTACAAAGAGAAGGCATTTTAGATCAAATAACTACACCTACTATAAAGTATAGAGGAGGGTTAATTTCATAATATGGGGCTGTATGGGTTAGAATAGAGTAGAAAAGCTTGTAGAGGTAGTGGAGATTATGAATGCAAAGCAGTACTGTGAAATTTTAGATGATGGAGCAAAGAAGAGCTTTGAGAAGTTGGAGATGAAGGAGGGTGCTCATTACTTTCAATAGGACAATGACTCCAAACACAACTCTAAGAGAGCTAATAAGTAGTTTAAAGACAACAACTTTGATGTTCTTTGGTAGCCAGCTTAATCCCTTGATTTCAACTTTATTAAACATTTTTAAGAGTACCTTAAGGAGTAACTTAAGCAATATAAAACATCTCATAGTGTGCATAAATTATAGAAAAGGGTTGCAAAGAAGTGAGATGAAATACCACCAGAAGTATGCTAAAGTCTAATAGAAAGCATGCCTAGAAGGAAAGGATTCAAGCAATTATTAAGGCAAATGGAGGACATACAGAGTACTAAATATTAAAATTAAAGATGCTCAAAAAACTATCCTAATAAGTGGATATTTTAAAATGGATATTGCTCCAGCAATTTTGATTTTAATTACATAAGCTTAGATTTATTTTGTAGCAACAATGCCATAGTATTTTATGTGATTTAATCAGAATTTTAGGTACTTCTCATCCTTTATTGGAATAGTTTCTTGAGCCACTATAAATGAAAATATCATTTAAATGCATGCAAACTACACCTTCAGCAATTAAATCATAGAAGATATCATTCATCATTGTCTAAAAGGTAGCAGAGCTGTTAGTAAGACCAAAAAACATTATTAGAGTTTTAAAGAATTTGTAATTGGCTCTTAATGCTGCCTTCCACTCATTACTTTTTTTGATGCATACATTGTTATAGTCCAAACAAACATCCAACTTAGTCCAGTAATGTGCATTTCAGAAGTTGTTGACAAGTTCAGAAATTAGTGGTAAGGAGTAGCAGTTCTTTATTATTATCATGTTCAGAATACAATAATCCTGAATTAAACAAAGAAATTCATCTTTCTTTTTGATAAAAAAAATAGAAGAGGTTATAAGTAATTTTGAAGGACATATCTGGCCAGAATCAAGGTTCTTTAGTACATTTAGCTCATCCTGCTCACAAGGAGCAAGAGGATAAGATAAATCTTGTAGTTAGATGGTTCTACATTTAGAATAAGCTCAGTTGCATGATTTTACTGCTTATTCTCTAAGATTGAGTCAAATAGAGCTTTAGAGAAAATGTCTTCAGAGTCATAGAGGTGATGTAAAATGCTGTCACAAAAGAGTTTAGACTAAGAGTTAATAGCAAATGCTTGAGCTAGTTGCTGAGAAGTGGTTTGACTAGCTTAAATCTCCACTTTTATAAATAGTGGATGCAATGCAACAATATAAATTTTATCACCTACTTCAATGGCTTTATCTAGAGACTCTGAGTTCAAAGCATTTGCAAACTCATCCTCTCATCCATTTTTCATTAGGAATTTACACTTTACACCTTTAATATTCTTATAGAAGGCCTTTTTATAAGGAAATGCTAAGGAAGAATCTAGCAGGTCAATATCAGAAAAGGAAAGGTGCCTGGCACAGCAGGTGTAAGAGCAATTTCTGGAGGCTGTGGTGCTAACTTGGCAGAGGGAGATCTAAAAAGAACAAGTCTAAGGATTCACTCTGCTTGTCAATAGAAAATATTCTGAGGTTGAGTCATATGACTGATGTGACTAATGTTATAGTCATGGTCATGTCATGAGTTTATCAGGGAACCACCCACTTGAAGGTCCTTTACTCTATGTTTTCTTCCAAATTTCAGGCCTTTTCACTCTAATTTACCTGCCTTCAATTGCCTTTGTTAAACTTCTCACTGGCTGGATTGTGGGAATAAACTTCCTTACTGGTTGAGAGCCTTTGCCAGACCCTGAAAAATAGATTACTTTTATTCTTTCTATCAACAAGCAAAGTAATTCCTTAGACTTGTTCTCTTTGGATCTTTCTCTGCTAGGTTAGCACTTATTATTTGTACTTACATTACCTCTATTAATATATCTTTAGATCTTCCTTTGCCAGCTGTGTAGTTGAGTCACAGCCTTCAAAAGTCACCTTTACAGCAGAACAAGTCTTTAACATTGGTCTAGAAGCTATAAAGGTGACTTTTGAAGGCTGTAGCTTAGTTATACAGCTGGCAGAAGAAGATCCAAAGTATATTAATAAAGGTAAAATAGATATAAATAATAAAGTACTAACTTAGTAGAGAAAGATTCAAAGAGAACAAGTTTAAAGAGCTAATCTGCTAATCCATAAAAAATATTCTGAGGTCAAGTCATATAATAGTTATATATAACTTTATAGTGTGAAACTATTATGCTATTTGTCATATAGTGTGACTGATATGACTGATATCACAGTTACATTATGGATTACCAAGTTATAGGGCTATATAAATTAGATTACTTTTAACAAGGGCTCCATCAAAGCCCTGATCAAAAGTAATCTATTTTCCAGAGTCTGGCAAAAATAGAACTAGGGCCCCAAGATTAAAAAAGAAGCTGGTCCCCATCGCCTAACTAATTTGGAAGTTTATTTCTGTAGTTTAGCCAATGAAGAGTTTGATAAAGACAGTAAAAAGTGGATAAATTAAGGTGAAAAGGCATGAAGATTGAAAAAAAATATGAATAAGGAATCTTTAAAAGAGTGGTTTCCTAATAGATTTCATTAGGGGAGGTGGAGAAACTGGAGGAGTCAGAGGTAAAGAAGGATGCATTTGAGGTAGCATATTGTGTTAAAGTGCATTAGAAAAAGAGGAGAATGATGAAGCTATTTCTGCCTCCATTTATTAAAAGAATGTATTACAAGCTTCAGCTCTATCTTTATATTTTTACATTTTTTTAGTTGAGTTAGGCCAGCTCTTTTCTAACCCTCAAGCTTACAATGCTAAGTGTGAGCAAGCAGAAAAAGTAATGCAGTTTCAGCTCTATCACCTATTTCAGTGCATGCACAAGTAAGAGAGTCATATAACTGCAGGAGAAATGGAGTTGTTAACTTCACAGAGGCTGCTGGGGATTAGCCACACAGTGGTGGAGACTCTAAGAGCCAAGCTAGTTGCTGCACAACAGGGTTTAAAGATTATGTTTAGGGTTTCTTAAAGGATGCAAATGGAGTTTAGCTTAGACAAAAGTAGGATAAGGGAGAATTTGCAAGAGAATGATTAGGTTTTCCAGTTAGAATCCTATATAGAGGCTAAAGTGCAGGCATTTATTAACAATAAGAAGGAGAATATTTGCAGAAATAGCTAGCAAGGAGACTTTTGCTATTGCTTGGGCCTTTTGCTGTTGCCTAGGCCTTTATTTTCTATACTGGCTCACTTTACATTAAACTTGGGCAATTTTAAAGTGCAGAAAAATTGGCTTACTTTGTGAGTTATTACCTTTTATATATTTGAGTTGGATAAGTTGGAGTCTTAACTCACCTTATATTTTTAGCTTTATTTCTTCAGGTTGGATGTAGGCTCATTGCAAACTTCTCAATGCTATTAAAAATGATTTAGTGTAGATTTGCTCTAAATATTCTTTACTTCTTGAATTTAAGCTAATCTGCAAGTATTAAATATGATGGAGACTGTTTATTATTATTAGTTCTTTAATGTGGAGCAGCCCTTTAATTAGCTGGCAATAACCTTAAGGGAGAAAATGCCAGGGCCTGAGGATGTAATGGTAGAAATCTGGAATTTTATAATAAAGAAGTTGAGAAATGCTGCTTCTATGCCTAAGCTATTAAGAAACCACCCTTTTAGAGGTTATTTACCCTATGTTTCCTTTTAATTTTTAGACCTTTTCACTTGTATTCATCTGCTTTCTACTACCTTTGTCAAACTTCTCATTGACTGAACTATGGAAATAAACTTTCTTATTAGTTTGGAGCTTTTGCTGAACTCTGAAAAATGAATCACTTACATAGCTCCATGACCTAGCAACTATGTGACTTGTAATATGACTATAACTATAACATCAGTCACATCAGTCACATTTTGACATTATAGTGTAATGCTACACACTCAATCTTGGAATATTTTCCATCAATGGCAAAGTAAATCCTTAGACTTATTTTTTAAATCTTTCTCTGCTAAAAATTAGCACCTTATTATTTGTACCTATATTATCTTTATTAATATATCTTTGGATCTCTCTCTGCCAGCTGTGTAACTAAGCCACAGCTTTGAGAGGTTGCCCTTACAAAGAGTATAGTTTTTGGAAATAAATGAATAATTTTAATGATTGTTAAATATAGTAGTGGAGCACTAGTATATGGTAACAATTTCAAATTTTGTAGTATAAAAACTAGCATACAAGTAGATAGAGAACAAATAATTAACAAGTCCAGTACTAGCAATAATGCAGCACAGACTTCAGTTTATACACATATACTTTGCCAGTCAGCTTTAACCTTCTGAGCTCATAGTGCACTCTATTTTATGATGATTTATATAATACTTCTTCATTTCACTTGACTTCCATTCATTGCAGTGCCCTCTACTCACAGCTCATAGTTGTGGGTAATGTTATATCTCTATACTCTAATTTTCCATTACACTTACACTACACTTATAAAGATTAATTATAGATATCACCCTCTTTTGCTTTATATTTAACAACTCTGCCAATGAGCTGTTAGGATCACTGATAACTTAGCAACTTACCTGAGCAGCATTACAATTTAGCACAACAACTTACCTAAGCAACACTAGATAACTTTCCATAATATGACTCTTCTCATATTACCCACAGTGTAAACACCTCAGTATTTGCTATTAGCTTTAGTGCAGGTCTTGGATGTTGAAATATATATATGCAGTGCAATTGCAGCAAGCAGCATGTGCACCAGACTTGGCATTGCATGTGATGTGTGATTTCTTTTTTGATACACCTGAGCTCCTCTCCTTACCTTTATTGTACATCCTTTCTCCACTCTCCTTAGCAATTCCTCAAAATTGCTGCCACTATACAGACTTTTACATACAACATCTACTTGACATACATATTTTTCTTCCTTTTTACATGTGTTTCTGCACTTTGCATATTTCTCTTGCCCCTTGCACTCCTGCTCTTTATGGCTCTCATGCCATTTGCAGTGTGGCCTGCTAATATATTAGCTTAGCATCTATTAATCTTCTAAAAGCATCACATTTTATAGATATGCAAAACACTGGATATGCAGTCACATCACAGTAAATAATTTAAATAGAGAGATGGATAACAATAGAGCCACACAAAGATGCAACAACAGTCAGCTTTGGTTTCTTTGCAGCTTGTAAGTTGAGCTCCAAAAGGTCAACATGCTTATTTGTTATTATATTGGCCTCAAGAGGTTTGTTTAGATTTAGACCACAGGCCTACCAGTACAATAGTAGGAAGGAATAGCAGAAACAAAGGATGAACTGCAATTCATACCCCCAAGAGACCTCTTTTGCATTCAGAAATAAGCTTATGTACAAAGTAGGGTATACAATAGTTTACATAGTGGAACCTTTTCAAGGTGGCTGGAAACTTTCCTTTACAGCATGAGATAATGAGTAAATATGTGTTCTACAATACTAGGATGTTGTCTTTAGCCTATTTGTAAAAGTTTTTAACATTCCAGATGCTAATTAACTCATAATCCAATATTAAAACACAATTAAATTTGGATTCAGTCTTGTTGTTTAAGATCTCCCAACTTGTTTATTTGTTCTAAGTACTTATACACTTATACTATTATATATAGCAGCTTAGAGCTTCTACAGATAAATCTATTTCTTGGCCCTCAGATTATGATGTTTGCAAACTACTCATTGTATTAGCCATTTTTGAACATTTAGAGAAGCAATGGCATCAACATGTTGTTGGCTATCACAATCATGTCAATCTTCTCTTTTATTTCTTGCCTTGTTTGTATTTCTGTTGTGGATATGTTATGGACCCACACTTAAGTAATCTTTTTGTCTGCTATATGCCAGCTATTGTCCACATCACACCTCAGTGCTATTAACTCACTAAGGTGTAAATCATTGTTTCACTCTCGTTATGGTTACACTCACCCATATATTGTAGTACTCATTGTTTTAGGTACATTGCTATGAATACTACACTCTTAGTGCTATTAACTCACTGAGGTTACTCATTGTTTTAGTCCCGAGATTCTCCGTGTCACTCTGTTCCCGAGACCGGTCCTGCACAACAGGTTATGGGCCCCAAAGATACCTATGACATTTCATCCTCAAGACTCACAGTCCCAAAGCTGTCTGCTGACGGATCAAACTGGACGACATATCAGGAACACATTATCAACGCGTTGACTTCAAAGAAGCTCCATCATTATGTCATTGGTACTGCGTGTAAACCGGTCACGATTGTCGAACATGATGGTTCCTTTTACCGTGACAACAAATCCTTAGCACCACTATTGGATAAGGAAATTGAGGAACATGAGGATGCACTGGAGGACTGGCTACAGAAGGAAGCCCAAGTCCGAGAAATTGTCTATAACACCATTGATCAGTCAACGTTTCACCAAATCAAAGGTGAACTTACAGCTGCTAATGTCTGGAAAAAGCTTGCTTTGATCCATGGCAATAAAGATGCAATGTTTGAGACTGACCTGCTTGCCCACTTGCAGAATGCTTGGTTCATTGAAAATGGTGAGATTGACATGCGTACACACCTTGCCAACCTTGTTGTTCTCAAGGAACACCTTGCCGAAATCAACTGTCCCCTGTCCAATGCTTCCTTCGCAAATTATATCCACACTTCACTGTCACTTGCACCCACCTACAAACCACTCCTTATGATGTTATCCGCCAATGCTCGTGCTGTTCATAAACCTATATCCAGTCAGGATTTGATCTGGCACCTTACTGAGGAGGCTAATAATGCTGCTATTGAGAGCAGCATTAATCAGCAACATGAAGCAATGGTTGCAGCTCATGCCAAGGCCAAAAGTGAATCAAAGGATGGTAAAGGCAAGTCTAAGCCTAAAGGGAAGGGAAAAGATAAATGTCATTGCAAAAACTATGATAAAAATGGACATACCGAGGATCAATGCTTTGAGGACGGTGGCGGAATGGCTGGAAAGGCACCTGAATGGTGGCTAAAGAAACACAAGGGAAAAGGAAAGGACAAGGCTGAAAAATCAAAGTCAGCAAATGCCGTTGAGACTGAAGACAAAGATGAAAATTATGCTTTTCTTACATTCTTGACTATTGACACCCCTGACCATGCCATCAATGATAATGTCACACTTGCTGTCACATCCAGATATAATCACGAAGCCTATGCTGTCTCTCCTTCTACTGGCATCATCATTGATTGTGGTGCTAGCAGCCACTTTTCACCGTCTCACGAAAATTTTATAGATTATCAGGAGATCAACCCTGAACCTGTCCGAGCTGCTGATGGACACATTTTCAGTGCCCTTGGAAGAGGAGACCTTCGTATCTGTCTGCCAATGAAGAAAGGGGAAAAATCAATCCCTATTTTGCTCAAAAAGGTCTACTACGCACCTCAGATGGCCTTCACCCTCGTTTCTGTGTCATGTCTTGACCGTGCTGGGTGTTCTCTCCTCATCAAGGATAGAATGTGTGTGATACGCAGTCCTAAACTGCAACGTCAAGTCATAGGTCATGTTCCTGCAATCTGTGGGTTATATCGTGCTAATACTTCACCTACCTCTGTGTCTCTGGAACTCACCGTGAATGCCGCCTCAAAGGCTATTACCATCGATGAACTTCACCGTCGGATGGGGCACATTAATCATAGAGACTTGCGGGAAGCCATACGTAAAGGAGCAATCACTGGCATCGAACTCGACATGACATCAGAACCCAAGCAATGTGAGGCCTGCATAAAGGGAAAAGCTCACCGCCTGCCATTTCCAAAAGAAAGCAAGACCAAGTATACTCACTATGGCCAAAAGATCGTTGCCAATCTCTGGGGTCCAGCTCAAGTCCAGTCATTAGGTGGTCACCTTTATTCTTACACTAACATCGACCTCTACACACATGAAGAACAGATCACATTCCTTCAAAAGAAGTCTGATACATTTCAGGCTTATTGTAATTATGAGGCATGGGTTAAAACTCACCGTAATGCATCGATTAAGACATATGGGAGTGACAGAGGTGGTGAGTTCACCAGTGGTCAGATGAAGGCACACCAGGATGCTGCTGGAACTGTTCGAGACCTGACTGTCCATGACTCACCACAGTCAAATGGTGTGGCCGAGCGTGCTAATCGCACCCATCTGGAAGGTGTACGTGCTATGATGATTGCAGCAAGACTACCCAAGAATCTTTGGGCTGAAACTAAGTGTCATATGGTATGGTTGTGAAATCGTGCACCATCCCGAGCACTGCCTGACGGCAAAACTCCCTATGAAATGGCTACAGGCAAGAAGCCTGACATCTCCCGTATCTGCGAATGGGGTTGTCTCGTCTATGTCAAATGATATACAGCTGGAAAACTCGAACCAAAAGTCGACGAAGGGAGATTTGCTGGATTAGATGAGGAATCTAAAGGCTACCGAATTTACTAGCCTGGTAAACGGTCTGTAACAGTTGAAAGGGATGTTTATTTCAGTATCAACGCTGCCCTCAAACCAGACAGTGTCCAGATTGAGGGGGAGTGGCAAGACTCACAGTCAAAGTCCAATCCAGATACTCCCCAAGCCAAACCTCTATCCGAAATCGCTCCAGATGCCTCCACAATCGTCACAAAGGTTGAATCTATCTCTACAACTGATCAAAACCCTGATCAAAACCGAGTCTTGGTCAAAAAAGATGAAAATCAAGTTGAAAACATGCCAAAGTCACCCCAGCAAGTCTCAGATAAACTAAAGACTGAAAACTCACCTTCCAGCAATGCCCCACATCTCAAAGCTCGCCAAAACTCACTATCAGGACTCCCGCAGTATGACTCCAATCAATATGGATGTGGCATGCGACAAAGCAAGACAAAAGAGGCAAATTTCATCGAATCCGCATTCATTGCTGATGCTACTGAACTTCTTGAGCCGAGTGATGTCGTGATTGAAGGGATCAAAACTGAATGGGTCACCGAAGCTATACAACATGCATTGTCAGTAAGCAAGGATATCCCAACACTCAAAGATGCATTGACTGGCAACGAGAAAGACAAGTGGAAATCAGCAATTGATGCCGA
>QLON01002922.1:0-22667 GCA_003313675.1 Termitomyces heimii
TTTGTCTCTCTGTACGATTCACACAAAGGCCTGACTCTAGGAGCGGCATGGCCTGTACGGATACTGGCACAGGAATCCGTCCGGCTTCATTACACATCTTCACTCTGTCAGATCAGGCACCTCTATGATGCAGTCGTCTCTCACATCGTTTGACTTCATGTTCGTAGCCTCGTAACGTTCTAATCATTGTTCCTCCCCCCACTTTCAACAAAGGAAATCAAGAGATCGAGCGCCGCGTTTCGAGACAGCTGCATGAATTTATCAGATTCCATTCCGAGGAGGCTAGCTGGTGTTTCCGTCATTACATGTGCCTGATCGCTCAACCCAGATAATGTATTTGATTTCCCAGCCAACCGTGCCTTGCGGTCAGAAAGTTTACATGGACCGAAGGATGGCATACCACCGTTACTTGTGATACAATTGCCTCTGGGACACAGTCAAATCTGCTGGTAAATCTTTCTTTCTGCGTTGTGAGCAAGTCATTTACCACCACGGATGGTTACATGAATGGTGTATCACGGAGAAATTTGGTCACCTTCCTTTGCTTTGTTTTTCACCCTATGTTCTTTCATGCTCGAAACATGAAAATCATGCAGTTACTGTTTAATCAATACAGTAAACTGTTTCTGGTGTTGCTCATGAGTCTAGACCAGGATGGTGTGATATTCTATTGAAGAACATTGCTTTCCATGTTCAGAGGCAAGAATGTATCTGAATTCATTAAAACGAAACAGCACAGCGTATGCAGAATCATATGGAAACCAAGGTTAAAGAAACGCTGATATTCCTCGACCCATGTACAGAATTCACATTGCATTGTGTTAATAATTTGTTTCACATCGACGATCACGATTTACAAATGTCCGAGTACTGCTTGTGCAACGTATGGCTCTTCTAAATACTTCATTTCCTCCTCGGTGAGCTTCATGTTTGCTACAGCTATGACGACAATGTCAACCAACCTGAACAGGAACACGAAGATATGGTTCAAGAGTGAACATATTTCCAAGCATGAATGAAACCCAGAGAAACCGCAAGACTGGGGCAACAAATATTGAGGAATAAGAGAAGCAACTTACCAATCAATTCCACCAAATTCTTCATACTCGTAGTTCCCACAATCGGAGCTGTCACGCCCTCTTTCGAAAGGGACCACATCATCGCAACTTGGGCCATTGATAAACCTTTCTTGATTGCGAGGTCTTCAACACTATCAAAATATGTGCGAAACATTGAGTCCCTGAACGTGAGGTGGGGTTAGTCAAAGCGACGGACCGTTTAATGATTTCGGCCGTCCCAGATGCCTTGAGGTACCGACCAATGAACCTATTACACAATCAAGGCTGAGTGAAGACTAAGAACACGAGTTGGTACGATGACATACCAATCCGTCTCACCGCGCTTTGTCTGCTCCTTCAACGGACGCGTGAGGAGTCCACGTGCAAGTGGAGACCATGGAATTGCACCGACGCCGAAGAACTGTCAAGTTAGTAAGTGGTGATACAACGACACATTACCATGTAAATGGAGATGAGAAGGTCAATACGGGACAAGTCCAAGGGAAGGGGAAAGTAGGAGGAAGCGGGAAGATAGTAAGAAGGAGAGCGGACCTTGAGAGTGGGATACATTTCGCGCTCTTCTTCACGGTAAAGAAGGCTGTGGTGGTTCTGCATCGATATGAATGGAGTCAGGTTGTGTGTTATTGCGTAGTCTGGAAAACTAGTTGATAGTGGACACTGTAGAATACGGGGGCTGAGACATACTTTGCATTTGATGGACTTTTTGTTGTTGGGAGCATCAATTAACAAGAAGGAAATGTAAGAAAGAATGTAGGCATACATTGATAAGCGTGGCATGAACTCATGCCAATATAGCGTACATAGCCCGCTTTTACAACGTCGTGGAGAGCTTGCATCTGTTTGTGTTTCTGGCTTGTACAGATGAAACTAGATAAGAGTAGAGAATCTTACAGTCTCCTCGATGGGCGTTTCGTAGTCAAATCGATGGCCTAGAGCATCAGACATTCAAACATGTAGGTAATATTCTATGAATTTGGACGTACACTGTAAAACGTCGATATAATCCACACCAAGGCGCGACAGACTGGCTTTGACGGAATCGAAGATGTGCTAAATAACCTTTACTGTAAGACAAGCAAGAAAAATGAACGATGAGAAAGACCGGACTTTGCGACTCAAGCCGTGCTGATTGACATATCCCACGTCGTCAGGATTCTGACCGCTAGCGGCGAGGTTCTCTCGGTATTCACGCGTGAGTGTGAAGTATACCTATCCATAATCGTCAATGAAACGTCCGCGATCAACTTCAATGACGTGTAGTGACTTTGGTGAGGATCACGATCTCTTCGCGTGGGAGCTTGAGCTCTTTGATGGCTTTTCCAAGGATAACTTCAGAGAGGCCGTTAGAATATGCCTGCCATTGACATTGTGTGAGAACGCCTCATAAACTGGAAACGAAGCCTATACAAACGTTAGCGGTGTCGAACGTCTGGATGCCCGCGTCATATCTGATCAGGTAATGGATGAGTTTACTTCTGGATTTCGAGATTAACAACGAGTACGCACGCATACTTGATATGCTTTATCGCCTCTTCCTCGCCAAGTACCCACTCCTGCCATTCCGGGGTGCCATACTGCATCGTACCAAGGATGATCCTAGAGACTTTGAGACCAGAATTGCCCAAACGAACTACACCGCATATTCGGTCATCGTCAGGAACCAACTTTAGAGACGCGCACCATAAGACACCTTGGATCGGGGGTTTTCAGCCATGGATACGATATAGATGAAGGGAACTTTGTGTGGGAAAGTAGGGAATTGATAGGATGGTAGAGGTTCTTATATTATCGGTTCATTCATGGCCCGTGCATTATGACTATCAGGCACGAGGAAGCTTGTAGACGTGTGAAGAAAATGTATCCATATTTATTGTGTTCCGCGAAGTTGAGGCAGTAGATAAAAAACATTGATAAAATCGTCTAAGTTCCGTCACCCTCCAAAACACCGCATACGCTGTCGTAAAACCAGTGACAACAAATAACACGTCACAAGCGTATGATGCCACGTCTTTCTGTGTATTATCATTACTTACATCGGAAAGGCAGGAGTATACTTTACCCCGTCCACCGATGCCATGATCTTCCCGGTTCAGACCCTCAAAGACCCTTTTTTGCTATCTCCGGTTGAACTTTGGGTACTCGCTTTTGAACAACTTCGTTTGAGCTGCATAATGTCTCTGGCTGTTATTGTACTTACTGAGATCGCGACATAAGAACTTGTGTCGGAAGATTCATTTTTGGTTTGATCAGGACTGAAGCCATCACCAAATTCCAAGCGAATAGCTAACGCGCACTAGCTGTCATTCGTGTATAACTGATTCGTGTCTATCGATACTATCAACATCCCAACGCACGACCAACGTGATCCTACTGGCTGTAGTGAAGATAAAATGGTTATTTTAACTGTTACCAAGCGAGGAACACTGTACCAGTCATTCATTATTGCACTCGTCTACTTCTCGTCTCTCTCTCCCCCGTCCCGCGTCAGCGGAGGCGTCGCTGTCCGGGCGAATGGATTTGTTGCTTTCCTGTACGGATTCAAATTTACGTTCGGATTCGAAGACGGCATAGATCGGGGCAAGAACCATGCGGGATTATACATCCAGGGAAGCGGAAGAGGGAAGATCGGAGGAGTCTGTGCAGCTCCACGAGGGGCAAAGGGATTGAATAGGACAGGAGATATTGGTGGGTGTGCCACGAGAGGATGAGGACTTTGTGTTTGTGAGACCCCAAATGGGTCTTCCATTGTTCTGGTTGAACCTGGAGTTGGGCTATGCAAACTCATGGGAGGAAACAACCCAGAGAAATTCTGGCTTTGTACTCGAACATCGGTTGGTATGGTCATGTCTTGGACACCGAATTGTCTGGTCATTATCTGCTTCGTGCGATCTGTCTTCATGGAACTATTAAGATCCTCGTCCTCATCTGTATCTGTGTCATTGGAATCGCTTTCTGATGATGTGGAGTTCGAGTCGGAGGAAGAAGGTGATGAGGAAGGTGATGGAACGATGGAACCTCTATGATTATCTCCGTTTGACTTGCTCACGTTTGACCGCTTCTGCTGTGACTGCTGTGGAGCATTGTCTCTCGAGTTTGCGCAACTTAGCTTGCTTGGGATCCGCTTCAGTGCGGCATCCGCCAAACGTCGTCTTCGTTCTTGGATTTCCTGCATCCCTCCTCCTGTTGTTGTCGATGTTAAAGACGCACTTTTTAGCATTCGAATCGACTTTCCCGAGTGACATTGCGTCGCACCTGATTCTGTTCCCTTGCCAATGGACATACACGGAACAGATCCATTACCATCTGCCGCATGTTTTTCACTTCTGGTGTCTGCTCCCACATCAACAATACCACGCTCTCCATCGAAAGCAACACACTCACATCTTTCGTTCACAAAAGTCGACGAATCATTATGAGAACCCGTCGTATTGGCTACATTCGAATTTCCCGACCGCTCATTATGCGTACTCTCAACATATTGATGAACATTGCCTCCGATTACGGAAAAGGTACCTCCATGGATGACGAAGTTGTTGGCCTTGTAAAAGAGGCCTTTGATTTGCATGTCCGAGTTTGTGTGTGAGATGTCCATTGGGTAATGAGTTTGAGCTTGACCAGAAAGATCCAATCGTTTTCCGCATTGGACGTCAGAGGACATGGTAGTGCACTGAGAGTAGCAGGGGGAGCTGTGTAAGGAAATAAACCCCGAGAGGTAAAGAGGGGTAAATGCTATCGAACTCCGCTCGTAGATGCTGTGTGTAAACCCGACGTCGGTCTCTGACGAGGCTGTACACGCCATACTGACCTATTGAAAATGCCAAGTCCCTGGAGGGAGGTAATTGGAAGTCATGTCTCTCGACGGACGCCAAATGCGAAATAGCGGAAGTCATGTGTGCGCATTAAAAATCTGCCACTAGTGTGGCAGGTGGTGTTTAAGTAGTGTGGGTCTGGATTGGGCTGACTTTGGTTGAACTTCTGAGTAAAGAGTCAAAAAGTAGCCAAGTCCCTGACCTCATACTCGACTTTTTAGAAGTCGTGCTCTAAAATCAAAGTTTCTATTTTGGGACTGGGGGACGTGATGCGTGCAAGATCTTTGGACGCAAAAATTTGATCATATGCAAACTCTTTTGTGACATTGTTATAACTCGGTATCTGACAGAATGGCAAGTATCATCAGCTCAATGTATAATTAACTGAGGATGTTGGTGAGGTATGTCTGTATATATAGGGTCCGTAACAACGGTACTTTTATGTCAAGATCAAATAATAAGTGAGATAAAGGAGGGGGGTGGAAAGGAGACACATGTAGGGTCCATGGCGTGCTTATTTGCTTGCCAGCAACCTTTCCTTCACAATTTCCACGAACAACCCATGAAGTCATATGGAATTTTACTTCCAGATTCTATGACTCGATTTTTCATAAGCATCCCCAAGATGCTCAATCCCACTCTATGATGAGACTTTCCGAGGACGTAGACTATGGGGGTATACCTAGTAGCTTACAAAGGACTGATTAACGCAAGGATTTGCTGTTTCTAATTATATGCATATGTCTGTTTCCATGTCCTGGACCTTGGACCTGTGATTCCCCTTGACACTGTGGCATTTTACTTCGTCTTCACAAGATAACTTTAGGGAAAACTTATCCGAGAAGTAGGGGTAGGCCCGAAAGTACTGTTGACTTTGGACTTTTTTTTTAGAATGTACACAGGCAACTCCTAGTGTCGATGTACTGAATCTTGGCCATCATCCCCATCATATAGAACCGACACTTAAACCCCGTCCTCTCCACTTGTGCCTTTCACCAATGTTCAATAATATCTCTATGCCCTACAATTTAAGTCAAGCTCCGTGTCCGCTGATTGATTTCACGGAATTGGATGTTCTGTGATTTTCATTCGCAATCTAGAAATGCTTATTTTCGCTGAGCAGAAAGCTAGACATTGATGAGGGAGATGACTAGCAGCTAGGCGCCTTATCGTATGTTTCACCCTTATCTGTATTTTCAAATTTTCTTTATATTATTTACTTATCGTTATTTAAAAACGCTCTCCACAGAGCTCTAAATGTCTTACTTACATTGTTAGATAAAAGACCCCGGATTCCTGGAGTCGAAACCAACCTTCGTTTCTTGACTCCAGGTTACGATACATTGTACTACATACTCGAACACGAATACATCTTGTTGCGCAATATGCTGCGTCAGACATTGCGTTCGATTCCCATTGGACACTTTACTTACACGCACTATACATCAGATACTTTTATCTGTGTTATCTAAGTATATGATACAGTTGATTATACACAGTCTGAGGATCAGATACTTACTCGTATCTGTGTCATCTAGTGTCGACTTCAACACTTTTGTCGTGCTCAAAGAATGCTGATCCGTCTCTAGAATCTATTACTAGCTACTCGGAAATATCTGACAGTTGCAAGGTATGGTCATACAAGGTTCATGTGGATCTCTCTTTCTCTGATCATTTGACTGCGAGGATGGTGCAACGTCTCTCCAGGTCATCCAACAAAGAAACCACAGATTCACAGGCTTGAACGCGAATCACTGATAATGCAATTCGTGGCTGGTTCTTTTGTCAAGCCGCTCGGCCAATTCTGAGGCTTGTTAGTGTTCCATTTTCTTTGAAATGCTCTCTCTCCTACATCTCCATTACCTCTATAAACCTCTCCCGTGTCCATATAGGTGGTCAAGTATTCGACCGACGAAAATGAAATGAGACCTGATTTTTGGGGCGAGGGCGAGAGTATACTGAAGTGACATCAACATCCATTACATGGGGTATTGAATATTTTACGCATCGGGTATGGTGTAACGGCTAACATTGCCGCCTTTCATAATTTGATATTTCGCGGCAGCTCGGGGTTCGATTCCCCGTACCCGAATTTCTTGAGTTGTCCATTTTTTTTTCTCTCCGCGTTCACCTGGCGTTTTTGGATGCTTTGTTCAGATCATCTGAAAATACCACAATAGTACAAAACGCCTAGACCACACAACTTGACATCACGTAGTTTCCAGCAAGGTGTTATAACGACCAATGCCCCAGCTCTAAACTCAAACAGATTCAGTGCCGCTGTCGGGCGGCTGACGAACATAAATAAGGATCGGAACAAGTCGCCTTCATCTTACGCGGCTTCCACTGAAGCATGAACCCGCCGGTTCGGACTTTCTTCCTCTCCAACCACGAGTAGAAGTCCACAGTTCGATGCTTCCACATTCAAAGTCTGTTCTTCGCCTGGTCTCCATATTTCCTTACCATCAGATGACACGTCGTCTGCGTTCCTTCTAAATCCCTCCGTTGATCCCATGGTCCATGTTGACATTTCTTGGCTGAGGAATTGACACGCGCGCTTGTTAATGTGTTTGGCCTCCCTTTCCCCCTCGTCTCCCCTTAGATGCATAAAATACCCCTTCTTTCACTCGAATGCTGACGAAAATTGCACACTAACCTTGCAGGATCTCAACATTCAACAATATTCTTCTTCTTTCAGCCGTATATCCGCTATCATCTGGATTACTTTCTGGTGAGATCCTGACGTTGATTTCTGTTTTTAGCCCACGCTTGCTGGTGGTAAAATCGCGACAAATCTTCATATAAAGCTTTTTCCTAGGTGTCAACTTCCTATTCTGATCCATTTCCTTATGAAATCCCCACACAAACGTCAACAAACAATAATGAGGAAATGACCCATTGTAGCGAGAAATTCACTTACAATAACTTTCGCTCGGTATGGGAATCTTCTCTCGTATTTTGATAGTGTTTGAATCTTGAGTTAGATGAAGTGCTTGTCCATAGTCCCTATGGGCACTGCTTGTGGTGGTCAGGTAAGTCCCTATGTCAAACCACGGTCTAGTTTTCTATGGATCTTCAACAAGCGTGGACTAATCCATACGCTTGGCCCCGTTGACCCTAATACCTTTTTTTTCTGTGGAGTTATGTAGATTCCTTCTTGTCACTTCGTGTGACAGTTTCGAGGAGAGGTGGAAATTTTTTCTTTCGGATGTAACAGCTGATATTTCATCCATGAAAGAATTTTATTTGATAAGTATCGTGAACCGAAAGGTCGTGATGATGATCTAAATGTGACAGGTCATCTTCAAGAGAGCATGCTCAACATCTTCGTCTTCTGCCCGCCATTGATTCCTTCGCTTGGAGTATCATAATGATGATTCCTTGTGTACATCATGTAGGTCGGAAGATTACGACCCAGAGACAACAAACTCGCATACTTCAGCTGATACCTCCTTCGTATTTTCTTTGGTAAAGCTACACGCTCTGTTTCGGCAACTTCTATAATCATACAACCCCTGTAAATTTGCTGACTGATCAAGACTTGTCGGCAATGGGGAAATCCCTTCCCGTGGTGCTCTTGTACTTCGCGCGGATGGCATCTGAAATGTGCTCATCTTTCGCCTGCTCGAAGGCGGATTCATTGGACTGTTGACCTCCTCCCATGCGTTGCTGGACGAAATCGACACCTGGAGAAGATATGCCATCAAGTATTAGTATCTGATACTGAAGACCCATGATGACCGTGCCTTTGTCAAGGAGATCTGTCGAACATCAATGAGCAGAAAGACGTTGAAAGGACCCCTGCGCTCGTACCTTCATTCTTCTCACTAGACTGCCCACCGCCCATGGAACTGTTGATTTTGTCCATCATGCCGCCGCTCCCACCGCTGCTGGGATTCTGCTCATTGGTATTTGATGACGTGTTGAAAGCTTTCTTCAAGGAGTCCATGATGGTTTGAGTACGAGAATATTAGCGAATGAAACATATATAGGCCGATATGACGCATTATGTCAAGGTGAGACGCAAGTGAGACAATGTCTATCTCGGCATTTACTTCATCACTGTGTATGAATAGCATCATGGCAACCAGACTTATGTAGGCTCCTCACCTTACTCATCAACTTGCGCGACTCATGGACTTATTCCTTTCGGACATATGGTGAGATGGCCGAGCGGTCTAAGGCGCCAGACTAGGGTTGCCTGGTGGATATCATCGTTCATACGCTTCAATCTTGTCTCTTCGGGGGCGGGAGTTCGAATCTTCCTCTCATCATGTTCGTTCTCCTTTTTTTATTGATGTTTTGCATCGTATAGAACTGCCGAAGTTTTGAAACTTCTTCTACCGCGACGTGCTTCTACCTGATTGACTTGGGACTTCTCACACTTAAGATTACGACGTGTGTTTTTCTTGTACCCATGCCAATTAGATTTAATCAGGCTTAGGCAGGAGATATGAATGTAGTCCTAGGAAAAGCTGCGAAATTCATTCTGTTGGACCATCACAAGTGCGGACATTATGGATCTATTCACTGGAATAGGAGCACTATAATGCATAATCCTTCCTATACATATCAAACCAAGCCGGGGGGCCCACTTCGGAGGGTCGTGAGTCGCTACTCCGTTACCCAGGCAGTCATGTATCACCCAAATTTTGCCCTTGGTTTCACAACTGACACGAACACCATTGCGTGGATGCAGATGATATTCCTATTTCGGATCCGGTAATGGTTCTTTTACTGATCCTCAGCCTCGGATTTTCTCTCTTCCATGCAGGCCGTAGTTTCATCGCTCAACGTCCGTGCCTTCCAAGAGATGGATGCATCTCCCATCAAAGGGGGAGTTACACTCGATCATACCTAATCGACAGATTTCACTAGATGCGCTGATCTTCTCAATCACTGATTTCATCTTTGTCCTGTAGATGTATCCATGGAAGCACTCACGTTCCCCAAGGAAACATTGAGTTTTTCCCGAAATTGAACTTATTGACGACGAGGACGGCGAAGACTATGTGGACGGCCTTGATGTCTTGATAGAGGGCGAGGAAGACGATGTGGGAAAAGAGGTCATTGGATAGGACGCGGCTGTGTATGATGGGAATGTGCAACTGAAAATTTTGTAAACGGGGCGAAAATGCCCGCAGGAACTCGGTATGCAGCCTCGATTGAGGGAAAATGCTCACAAGTGGTGTACGACCACGTGATATTGATGCTCCCACGTATGACGTCGGCATACGCGTAGTAGGGTTTCGAAGCTTTTCGTCTCGGACTATTGCTATAGATATTTTTCATTCACGAACACCGCAATGTCCGGGAACAACTTGTACTGTGCTCTTAACGGGATTCTATTGAGAAAGTTTACTGTTTCTACCCGTGGCAGAAGAAACGCTCGTATTCCGAGGTCCACGCATCTACCATCAGTCAGTCACTTTGATAATTAATTGCAGCCATAAAGAGCAGTATCAAGTTGCATCCTTATTCACCATACCGATTTCATATTCTATATGCTTGCAATGGCTTCCAGCCTTAAATAACACTAGATCTGAATTCCTTCCGACCCCGCGTTCTAACCATGACCGGTTCCTTCGTCTATAAACCACCACTCACTGCAATCTATCTTCCTCAGGACTTCTACCCAGTACACCAACACTTTTATGTCCCTTGGCCCTACTATCCTTTCTATCCCCACCTACTGTCTCCTTATACCTGGCCTTCATACTCGGCTCCACGCCGTCCATTCCCCGAACCGCCTCTCACCGTTTCAACCCCAGGCCAAAGTCCACTTCCTGCCCTTCAACCTCAAGATATAACTCACCACAGGTTTCCACCGCCTCGCAGTCAGTCAGTGCCCGCGGAACATGGACCATGGGTGCCAGATCAGCCACGGCCCAGTAGCAGAGCAAGGCCCAGTCATTTCGACAACCCCTTCAATACTGGAGAACGCAACCGGCCAGGCGAACAATGGCTGCAAGATCCACCACGCCTTCCGAGGCGCCGCTGTCCCTCAGTCGAGCGACATCAGGGTCCTCGTGTGAATGACTGTGCTCCCTCTGACAATCCCTCCTATGAACCGATACGGGATCCTTCTGCCTTGTTGTACCTAAATCCCTGGATCAATGCAGACAATGATCTTGCTCCCTTGATCTTCGACCTCTCGTTATCGGAGCTTGCGCCGCGGATGTATACAAACGGGCAGCGGGTCAGATTTACAGAAATGGAACTGATGCAACCCGCGACACATCCTCCCAGAACTCGCATATGGATTCATATTCCAGCGATTCCACAATGGCCATGCGATATACTGCCTCGAGCAGGCGCCATGTCTTCCATCACGCTCCGGGATGTGTTCTACAGCTTGTATAAACATCTTCATCAACGTATCTCTTACCTCGATTGGGATCTGTTGCCGCCCGATACGCGGGAGGCGGTGATACAGGCATTCATGAAGAGGTGCAGCAGGCACGCTGACACGCTTACGGAGATGCCCAAAGGCGTCAAACGCGTGGATTTCTTGTTGGAGAAGACGAAGATGGTCGGTCTGCGGTGGTGCCGGAGGGACGGATGCAAGATCATGAAGTTGATTCTAAGTGCCTAATTAACAATCACGAGGAAAGGTATTTTATCGTCATTTTTCCTTATGTGAAATTGTATCATGTACTTGGACGATATATACCTGAAATTGAAGAGTTTCTGTTTCGGAAAACAATTCCTAGTTGAAACCCATGCAAAGGAGAAAAGTATCGCGAGTTTGCCTGACATATTTACCTATGTTACATCTAAAAGTACTGGAAAGTTTGACCGCAGAGTAAGTTCTTGCTTGTAGGACAAAAGTTCATCAGAATAAAAATAGGATACCCCATACAAGTGTAAGTGGATAAAAAAGCAAAAGGAAACAATGTATATAAATCTTTATGATTGGGACCAATGCTATAAATCTACCACGTATCCTCGGATGGAACAAGTGAATCTCAGGAAATTTTGTCCAAGTTCCAAGTTACTTGTCAATCACACGGAGGATTGCTCGAGAACGCTCTCCATTTGGCTATCTCGTCACGAAATGAGGGATACCGCCAGTCACATCTTTTGATGCTTATTTGACAGGGCACTTCCCGTGTTCTCATATGATTGATGAATTGACGTTGGCCTTGAGCTTTGCAACTGACGAGTAGCAGACTTACTATGTTTTCCCCATCCACGAGCTCTCAAGCCAGCTGTCCATATGTTTCCTTTGTTTCGCCCTTTCATTTGTGGCGGTTGCGCTTTGTCAGCAGAGTTTCCGCCGTATCCAATATTAAACATTAGACACCTTTGCGATTATGGATAGGTTCGTTTGGCTGATTACGCTTCCTGTGAGCGTTGATGCTCTTGTGGACGTCTTTACTGCACTATCGCTCTGTTACTTCATCCATCAAGAAGTTAGCACCAGGATGTCTTTCTAGGAGGTAAGTTCCAGGACTGTTCTCGCTTCTTCTCCCTTATTGTCCTGACAGGCTCATCGTTCTGATCAATCGCTTGATAGTGTGGACAATACATGCGTGCGATATTTTCTATTCTTTGAGGAGTTCTCACCAAACTTGAAACCTCCTCTTTTGAGAGAAACTAGGCTTTTAACAAGGTAGGTTACTACAATCGTGTCCTGTACCGCTTCGTGACTTTCCGACCCAATAGAATCGCTTCTGTTATTGTCATAATAACGGTAAGACTCTGAAATTGACACCCACAAGATTTTCTATCGCTTTTCTATAGTTCCAACAGGTATGCCGGTTGTTTAATGCGATACTCGTTGTGAGTTGTAGATATTTGGTTGTCCACCTACATGGCTTTGGCGAAACGTGCAATTTTCGTACTTACCCTGACCGACCTAGCAATCAATCAGTATTATCGAACACGTTCTTCACGACGTAGGACTACGTATTCAGTTGTAGCTACAAATCACTTTCAATGTGTCAAGTTGGATGTCCGTAAACGACATGATGCCCAATACATTGTGCCAACTTGTGAAAGGTTCGTCGTTGGACAGCATCACTCTCAAGAAACGGCATGTCTTGCTTTCGGTCGCTATTTTTGTCTGACATGTGATCAGGTATCATCAGACTCTAGCGTGAAGGTCAATTCATCAATCATATGAGAACACGGGAAGTGCCCTGTCAAATAAGCATCAAAAGATGTGACTGGCGGTATCCCTCATTTCGTGACGAGATAGCCAAATGGAGAGCGTTCTCGAGCAATCCTCCGTGTGATTGACAAGTAATTTGGGACAAATTTTCCCGAAATTCACTTGTTCCACCCGAGGATACGTGGTAGATGTTGATCGTATTTATAGCATTCGTGCCAATCATAAATATTGATATTTATTGTTCCCTTTGCTTCGTTACCCACTTACACTTGTATGGGATATCCTATTTTTATTCTGATAAACTTTTGTCATACAAGCAAGAACGTACTCTGCGGTCAAACTTTCCGGTACTTAGGTCAATATGTCAGGAAGATTCGCGATACGCTATTCGATCTCTTTCTCCTCCTACATGGGTTTCAACTAGGAACTGTTTTCCGAAACAGAAATTCTTCAATGTCAGGTCCATATCGTCCAAGTACATGATACAATTTCGCAAAAGGAAAAATGACGGTAAAATACCTTTCCTCGTGGTTGTGAATTAGGCACTTAGAATCAACTTCATGATCTCGCATCCGTCCCTCCGCCAAAACCACTGCAGACCGACCATCTTCGTCTTCTCCAACAAGAAATCCACACGTTTGACGCCTTTGAGCCTCTCCGTACGCGCGTCACCGTGTCTGTTGCACCTCTTTGTGAACGACTGTGTCACCGCTTCCCGCGTATCGGGGGGTAACAGATCCCAATCAAGGAAGGTAATACGTTGATTAAGATGTTTATACAAGCTGAAGAGCACATCCCGGAGCGTGATGGAAGACATGGCGCCTCCGCGAGGCAGTATATCACATGGCCATTGTGGAATCGCTTCAATGAAAACCCATATGCGAGTTCTAGGAGGACGTGTCGCGGGTTGCACCAGTTCCATTTCTGTAAATCTGACCCGCTGCCCGTTTATATCTATCCGCGGCGCAAACTCCGATAACGAGAGGTCGAAGGTCAAGAGATCAAGATGTTTCTCTGCATTGATCCAGTGATTTAGGTACAACAAAGCAGAGGGATCCCGGGTCGGTTCATAAGAGGGATTGTTGAATGGAGCACGGTCATTCACATGAGGACCTTGGCGTCGCTCGACTGAGAGACGGCGGCGCCTCGGGAGGCGTGGTGGATCTTGAAGCCATTGCTCGCCTGGCCAATTGTGCTCTCCCGCATCATGTTCCGCGAGCACTGACCGACTACGAAGCGGTGGAGACCTGTGGTGAGTTAGATTTTCCTGCTGAAGGGACGGAAGTGGACGTTGGCCTGGTATTGGAGCAGTAAGAGGCGGTATGGGGAAGTGACGGTATGGACCCCCCGAGTATGAAGGCCAGGTATGAGGAGGGCGTAGGTCGGGATAGAAAGGATAGTTCGACCCAGAGGCATAAAGGGATTGATATGCTGGGTAGAAGCTCTGAGGAGGATAGATTGCAGTGAGTGGTGGCCTATAGACGAAGAGACCGGTCATTGTTAGAACGCGGGGTTGGAAGGAATTCAGATCCAGGTGTTATTTAAGGCTGTAAGCAACCATTTCCCTGTCCGATATTGTGATTCGTAAGTATGTCCCTCCAGAACGCCCTTCAAATCTGGTTTGCTTTGTTAGCTTTGGAGATGCGTCAGGCAGGGATCCGACCAGTACGTCAGACCGAAGGAAAATGGTGGATGAGGAAGTTTCACTCTGGAAGCTCTTGAGAGACCCATCAAAAAATACTGATGGTAATTTGAAGGTTCTATTTTGAAAATATCTGTTGAATCGGATCAACGATAATGGTAGATTAAAGCAAACCGTTACCCAGAGATGAATTGCTTCAAGTGTGCGTCATTTGAAAGAAGATCACATTCTCTAACTTGATCAAATCAAATTCTTCGAGAACTCAAACATAGTTTGTAGATAATAATCATCAGTCAAGGTGTTCCGGAAATGTAAAAGATTCTCATGTTTTTCTGACTTAAGCCTCATGTTCAAGCAAGTCATACTCCTCATTAGCAGATGCCTTGATCAGACTTTCGACTTTTTTTGATCGTGGAGATAAAGAACACTTAAAAGGCAAAGGTTTGCTATGAATGGGCATCAAAACTCGAAATGAATCTGCAAGGATATGTGGATATACAAACCAAAGTAATCCAGAACTACTTTCCTGCGAGGGTTCGATAACTTTTCCATCAGCGTCCCGTGCCTTCTCGATATCAAAAGCAGCGATTATAGAAACCATGGCGATCCACACAGCCGAATAGGCCAGGAAACGTCCGGGACATACCCTGCATAGTTATACATATATATAGATCAGCTCACTGTTGAACTGGAGGTTAATTGTTTCTACCTCCTTCCAAAGCCGAAGGCTACATGACTCGGGTCCTTCACGTCTGGATTCAGTTTTCCGTCTTTCATCCACCTGTCTGGATTGAAGTTGAAAGGTTGGGGATAGATAGTTTCATCGTGAAGCATTGCCCTATTGCAGAGCAGGATCAGACAGCCCGTTGACGATTAATTTGTACCTACCACGCATTCGCAATGATCAGTGAGCCCTTGGGAAGCCGATATCCATTGTACTCGTCATCAGCGTCAAGGAGATGTGGTACAGCTGGTCGATTACTGGTCAGCGAAGAGGCCTTATTTAGACGCATAAGGTAAGTCGTACCAATCGGAGTAATGTTTCTCCACCTCAGAAGTTCTTTTGTGATTGCAGTGATATACGGTAAAGACCCCTCATCATCAAAAGTCGGGAGGCGGTCAGAGCCAATTACATGGTCAATTTCCTCCTGAGCCTTCTTTAGTGCCATAGAGTTGACAAGGAGACCCAGTATGCCCGTTGCAATGGCTGACATAGTCTTCCCAAGAGGATCAATAAAAGACTTGAGCATCCTATGCAGAGATAGCATACAGTGTCAGAGCCAGCTACATCCGAGTTATAAGACAATAGACCTTGTATATTCTTAGTAGACCTTACCAGAGTACAGTGATCCAGCTGTTGACTGTATTATTTCTTCTTGCGAGTTCGTATCACGTGACTTGTCCACATTTTGCAAACAACTCGATGTGAAAGATATCGCGGTATTGCCCCTTTCCTGCTGATCATCAGCGAAAAATGGCATGTAAATAATTCCGCCTCTGACAATGTTATGCTTGGCTGTCTCAAAGGGTTTGGTTAGCATATCAACAGCAAACGTGCGCCAATATTTTGCTTTCCGCTTGAAACCAGCGAACGGCATCCAATCCGGTATATATTTCAGGATAGGTACCGAGTCAACGAGAAAGGCACCTGGCATTGCGGCAACCTGGAATCCATGAACACCTTCTTCCGCAGTTATAATGTACAGGTCGTCCTTGGAATCGACCTTGATTCCGTATCCGACAGACATGATAGTCTCACCTGCCATCCTAGAATCAAGTCAATCGTCTTGTATATGAGATATGTTCGATTAGTTTACTGTAGAAGTTCCCCCATCAAGTCATCTGATGACACCAGAAGGCGACGAAGAAGTCCGCGGGTGGCTTTCAGTACGTGAGGTTGGAAGCGGATAGCAGCCGCTGGATGTAGCTCTTGATGCAATAGTCGTCGAGATTCACGCCTTGAAACGGTTCATTTTGTGAGGAAAGTGAAGATATAGATCTTACACATACCAGAAGTCCCCTATCACTGAAACATCAGAGAATAAACGATCGCAACAAAGGGCCGGGACTGACCATAAGGCATAAAAGCAACATTGTAACTCCATCCCATAAGCTCTCGGACCATAGTCATCTTCGCCCTTGGAAGTATTGAGTTCAGAGTCCTACCAAATATCTGACCAGATTATCCAGATTTTACCTGCTCGAGTATATTGAAGATCTTTTTTCCAAAAGCTCTGTCGCAAGCAGAGCATTGTCTAGAACCATGACTGATGTACCTGCGATGTTGAGATGGATGATATCCGAGTCTTGTTAATGAAAATCAGCGACTGTTGTATATCTATATAACCAAAGATCCTAACCAAATTCTTTGCACCACTTATGGTAGGTGATCCACTCAAAGCTTCTCGGTATGTCGAGTAGGTTACCAATAATTGGGAGTTTCTTGGGCCCGGGAGGGAGGGGTAGTCGCCTACTGTTTCTATGCAGTTTGAAATAGAGGAAGATGGCAATTGTGAATGACACTACACCGACATCAAGCACTACGTTCGTCATGAGGAAATTTCACAGGATACTTCAGGATATCAAGGCGTACCTGTGTCTTTTATAACCTGCCACCTGGCTTTCTTTGGAAAATCATATCAGAACCAATCAATGCATTCCCACAGAGAACCCATGGATTAGGAAAGTGCTTTCCGTTTTGGCAGCAAAAATTGTGTGAATGCAGTAATCGAGACGTTGAAAGGCGCAATGGAGTATAGCGAGCTCGATTTACATGGCAAGTTTTGACTGAACTTTCAGAAAGTGCCACCCGACTGGTTCTCAAAAATGTCAACAAAACATACTAAGACAGTACACGCCGACTGGTTCAGGTTTACTTAACGTTGGAAGAGATAGTGGAATGTCTTCCAGCAATTGGGCATCGCATACGAAAGGGTTGCAGGAAAGCTTGAGGTTTACCCCGGAGATTACACGTATTACAAATAATGCTTCTAGTATACAAAATGATCCAGCTGGAATTTACGAAGTAGATTGAGAGGATAAAACCAGAGAAAGTGCATAGATGTATCACTGGTCTTGGCATTTCTCTAGTGACAATCTATCGAACTTGTACCAAGGGACGGTCCAGTTGTCGCACCAGATCAATGCATGGATAGATCCTCGATTGATATGCTGGTCGGCACAGAACAAGCATGCTGTTACTTAGACTTATGAACCCATGCAATATGCCAACTGCTCAGTTTGACTATTTTTTTCCATGGTCGCCTCTTGCCTGCCTTCGTGAACAGCCAAAATTGAATGTTTTATGAGAATGTTTCAATGGTTTTTGCAGAGATGTGTGAGGAGAAACCCCTTGGCAATTATTCGCCTTTTGAATTTACAGCAACCAATCGACAGAAAGCAAAAGTGCAATGTGGATATGTCACCGGTAGTTCCTGTTGAACGAAACACGTCATCACAGTCCTCTCACCCCACGGATATGTACTGCTTTCGGGCACCTAGAGGCCACAGAACAACCCTTGATGAAAAGAAACACTTTTCAGGGCAGACTAGAAGTTTTGGATTCGGCGAGAAGCGAAGAGTTCGTTTTTTCCACACTTAATTCAGGCCGGGTATGTGTAGAGGAACGGCCTATGGAGAAAGATTGTGATGACGCAGAGTGTCGATTAAGTTTGAATATGCAAAAAGTCTTGACTGCGCTTGAGAGAAGGCCACATGTATTGAGTATGTCGGGATATCAAGGCTTATACGGCGATACATAGTCGTATTTATGGTAAAAGCTGCTCCTTGTCTTACTGTGGCTCTGGTGTTCTAAACCGATGAGATGCACTACGATAGTAAAGTCAACGGCGAGACGCAAAACCTGGGCGGAAGCTTTGGTTGATCTACATAGACTCACTGGACATCCCTATGGTAAATTCCTTTCGATAGATTGACATTGACTGTGGCAAGCTGCTGTGTCTGGCTGTATCCATTGCCAACTTCTAATCTTTTCATATGCTTCGGGCTCTTGATTTCCAAGTGAATGGTAGTCTCTTCACAGGCACATGACCTTCGGAAATTGCCGTTACAGGACTGAGGCACAAATGGTCGGGTCAGAAAATCATCTTCACGTAAATCTTCTGAAATCCTGGTCCTCAGTGTGTTATAACACTGTTTCTGAGTTATATCAATCCTCAATCACCCATGAGTGATGTTCCGGTCTTTTGAAACCAACTTGTCTATCCGCGAGCTCTAGTTTGTTCAATGATTATCTTTATGATCATATCCTACTCTAACAAAAAGTAGAGACACTCACGATGTATCACAAATCGACATGCAATTGTCCACGCTGTCATTCAGGTAATTCTTCTCTTGTCAAGAATTGGATCAATTCCCGGCACAATTGCGATTTAGTCGCGGCAGTGGGTTAATAGCGAACATGCTTTTTGTCTTCAATGCCTCATTGTTTGAAAAATCCTTGTTTTTGTTCGATTTAACTTCTTTGTCTAATTAACAGAGAACGTCTAGGATGCAGAGCCCCCTATAAGAGCAATAGATTACGTTGTCGTCTATTCATACGCTTCCTGGCTTTGAGATCGCACTATGTATCAAATTTATCAAAGACTTCCTACCGAGCTCATTGACACCATAGTCGACGTCAGTGCCGGGGACATGGAGACCCTTAAAAATCTCTCCCTCGTTTCCAGAGACTGTCTACCTCGGTGTCGGATGCACATTTTCCGCGTCATTAGGTTTTCCGCAAATGATGGTGAAGATGTTGTTGCCGAGCGTCACAAAGATTTTCTCGCTCTTCTCACCAGGAATTCCAAAATCCAGACATACGTTCGAGAACTTTTTATAGAAGACAGAACAGGTTCTTCAGCACATGCCTCATTGCCTTGGATCATTACAAATGTCGGATTCCATGAGACTCTCCTTCTTGTTGCATCATATCTAGAAAACTTTGGCTTGATAGTCGGATGTTACCACTGGGATATGCTGCCGAAAAGTCTCAAGTTACCTCTCATGACTATTTTTTCTTTGCCAACTCTTGAATCCATGACTTTAGTTGGTTTAGAAAATATTCCTCGGGCATCTTGTGTTGCCATTGGTTCCCATATTCGAAATCTCAACATGTTGCGGGTTAGCTTCGGCGATCGGATGGATTTAGATCTTCCTATGGTACAGGTTATCGCTCCCCCCAGTTTAGAATGGCTCTCTCGAAGACGTTAACCAGGATAGTATCAAGATTCTTCTTGATGCGTGGATCCCTGCTTCAGCCCAAGGACGCGATCGACCCCTCTTTCCCCGCTTGAAAGCCCTAGCTATCGGCCCTACAGATAGAAATGAGGTAGACCCTCTTTGGGAGCTTGCACAAGCGGGAAGAGATTCTATGACAAGCTTCCTTTGGGAATACTTCGGTGGAACACGCGTCGGTATGTTAGTCGACTGAATTCTCTTCTTTCCATGCCTGACTCCGTCAATTAGTGGAGCCGCTGAACTCGCGACCCTTCGACCTAAGTACGCTGAAAAGACTACGAGAAATCAGCTACGAAGTCGCGGTCTTTCCAAATGACGAAGACGAAGAAGTCGTAGACGCAGTCAATCGTCCAGATTATTTCGATGGGCTTGTTACCTTTCTTCAGACAATCGAGCAAGGCAATGACATACATCACGTGTTTATCAGATTTAACTTCTTGACCCTCAAAAATGTCGTGGAGTCGCTGGAACAGGATCATGGATGGGATCGCCTGAACACTGTATTAGAATCAGAGCGATTTTTTCACCTTCATGGACTGACCTTACATCTTGATGTCGAGACCGAGACATTCTGTGAGGGCCACGAGATAGACCTTGATCCTGATCTTTCAGAGACGAGGATGCAGGTGGAGAAACTGATTAAGGAACGCGTCCCGGTCCTTCTTCGCCATATGGAGTCGGACCCAGAGGCGTTCATGCTCGTAGTTGAAGGTGAATTTGTAGTTTAATCAAAGACGATCAAACGACGCTCTAGATCTCTCAATTAATCCTCTGACATTACAGGATTTTTATCGTACATTACTTCAGCTTCCTTGCTCCTGTCGACTGCCTTCAACTCCTATGCTCCTGAGATATACAAGAGACGTTTGAAGTCGTAATCACCCGCATAGATCTTTTTCACCGTGCGATTTAGTAGATCAAGCACGCTGGCATACCTTCTGAACTTGGTCTCCCAACGTGCAATCCTTCAGGGTCTGCGCTCGGCCTTGAGCCTTTCAGCAAAAAAACTTGTTGCACGATAGATCAATTATTTCTACGACTCTTCCTTTCTGTGGACATGTTTCTCAGCCTGTGTATCATTGGTCGGCGTCCCATCGTTCGTAGCTACGTTTAGGCAGAGGTGAAAAGAAAGATTGATGCATCTGATAGTGATAAGTACTCCTGCAGCTGCCCGTGATTCTCGCAAACTTTCATGATTTTATCTACAGAACGATAGTTCTGAGTCCATGACTACTACGGCGTAGGCCCAGGCCGCCCACGCGACCGTTTGACATTGATCTGCATGGTGATCGTCCATGATCCATGCGATTCCCCGACATGCCTCTGTTCAGCGTATCTCAGATATCCTTAGGAGAATGTGTCAACAAAAATTACCATCTTTCAAGTTGATCCAATTCTTTCTGTTCACAGGGAGGCCATTTTCACACCTCAATTACCCCATCTTATCTTTTGTCAAACAGGGCATGTCATCGCACGACTGATCACTATCGACATGGACCCACATGGACCCACATGAAAAACAAGGTCGACAACCGGACACTACCGGGCGCGGTTTGTGACTTTGCTTTGCTCACATGAATAGATATCCTAAAATTCCTCAAATCTCCATCTATAGCTTTTTTTTACCTCATTTTTGATATCACTCTTACTGCAATTGTGTGCAGATTTCCCTCTAAAACTATCATGATCGTAAGGAACCTTGTGCTAGTCTTCAAGGATTTCTACTTCTGGATATCTTTGTTATACTCTGGATACCAATATGAACGCCCACAGACGGACTACGTTCAAACTACTTAAGGCATGTTCAGATGCCTCATCCACGAAATACATCGTAACCACCGACTCTATCAGCACCTCGATATACACACACCATGTCCTTCTCCGCTGATTCCAACTCTGACATCACCAACGCTGCTCCATCCGTCGATCAACAGCCTATCGCTGATACCGAGGAGCGCGTACAGGAAGATCCCAGCGCTCGATCAGCTCGAGCGCCACCGGCCCACATTCACGAAACAGCCGCCTCGGACGCGATAAGTTCCAGAAATATCCTCGCAGCTGTAAGGCCATTCGTCGCGGCATATACACACACATCCATTAAACGAACCTGAATTTCTTAGAGTTGGACCGAGGGCGTCAGAAACGACACGACGATGGCGCTGAGCCATGGTAATACAACCCCAGTCAAAGTCCAGAAACCACTGGATAGCAGCAGTGATCCATCCCCAGCCGGCGGCATTCACCAGGTACGCACGGCACACCCAAATAGTCTCCAAACCAACGTTGACGCTCCGTGCAGGCGCAGTCCGAAGGCGTCAAGAGCGACACCTCAAATCTACTTCCAAATTCAAGCGATGAAGCTCGCGACAAGTCCCAACAAAGACCAGGTAAATCTCCTGCGGATATCCTTCGGGAGGTATTGTGTATATTCTCCAATCCATCTACTCACAGCTAAAGGGGTTTTGCCTGCTAGGCTTGGGCAGAGGGCGTCGAGAATGACAAGGTATCACACTCTCTTGCCTCCGGATATGAGGTCGAGATATCTCGGGACAAGAGGCGACAGAGAGATACGTGAGCCTAGTGCATACAGCTGTTATGAAGTAGCTGGGTTGTGATTATCAGCATGTCATTGAGCGTTCAATATTTTGAAATGAAAACCTAATTATAGACAAAAACTACAAAAATTGTCCAAGAACGACGCCGCTCCCCACGACCTGTATCACGAAAATGTCCTCGGCTGCTTCTTGGCCGTACCGATGTTCGTATGGTTCACCTGCCGT
>QLON01002925.1:0-25720 GCA_003313675.1 Termitomyces heimii
ATATATAATTTTTAAATATATAAAATTTTAATAGCACTATGTCATGATATGAATAAATGTATTATCTGGATGTATTATCATGCTATAGGAGGAGGTAGGTCCAAATAAGATATATTAAGAGCTACTAATGGTAGGAGGAAAAGGATACTGAAGTTTTTGGAAAGGAAATATACTTTATAACAGAATATTAGCAAAATTGTTTAAAGTGTGTATTTATAATGTAGTAATCTAGAGAGAGTGAGTCTGGAAATTAGAAATAATGTTCTGAAGAGGGTAGATAACTTATTGCTCATCCAAATCATTTCTTTCTCTCCTCATATAATTTCTCTGCATTATAAAGACCTTTCCTCTATATCCTTGCCTCTTTTTTTCAATGGGAATTTTAATGATAGCTCTCTTCCAGACTCTTCTCTGGCTTCATACTCAGATTAGCTACCTGCTTATTTCTCCATTTCTCATCTACCTCTTTCTGCTCTATACCTTTTTGAGCCTGCCCTTCTTTCTCCAGGCATAGCAAAACACTACATACATATTGCTGGCATTTAGGCCTTCTTTCCTTGAGTTTCCACTACCCCTCTTTCTATAATCTATTCTGGTCCTACTTTGAACACTTCCAGTTGACATTCAGCCATGACAGATCCTCCTCTTCCCTCCTCTTTCCAGCCTCTCTCTTTAGGCTCTCCATTAATTTTCCTGCTCCCTATGGTGAATATATATACATTTCTCTATACAGAACTTCAAAGCCTCCTTTATCACTTTAGTTCTGGCATTATCCAGATTATTTCTTAGGCTAGTAACTTTATTTATCCTTCTTCTCATCTTCTTCCCCTTTCAGCTATAAATATTACTTCAGCTACTCCTTCTATTGACACCTTCTGCCTCCAAGTCTGCATATGCCATAGTAGCAATAACTTGATAGTTGGCATAACTGAGTTATCAGTGCCAGGTGTCTAGCTTCATGAGATGTTGCACAGATAAAGCATGTTCTGTAAGTGCATCTTGGAGATTGAAAGTATACAGCCATCTACTAGGTATTAATGGTTTTGAGGCCAGCAATATGCCACTATTCTGGTTGAGGATCATGATTCACTTTCAGGTCAAAGGTGATGGATGTATGCATGAGAATTGTAAGAGTGCTTATGGATATAAGATGAACCATTGATTTTGAAATGTATAGAGATAGAGCATTTTTGAGTATAATTTTAGCTTTGCCTTGTACATGCAGGTAGATCTTGCCTATTTCCATAGTAGCAATGGATGTATCACCTACTCCTTTAATAGGGTAGGGGTCTATGGCTTGAATAGTAATAAAGTCTAACATGCAGGGAGAGATGTGAATTGTGGCACCTGAGTCTATGTAGAATGACTTTTCTGTTAGCAATACTAGCAATGTCCTTTCAGCTTAATTCAGTGGTACTATAACTGTTGTTGCAAGAATTGATTCAAGGTAAAGAGCAGTGTATTCATCCTAGTTGAGAGACACTCTGAGTTCATTGTTGGATTCATCTTCCACCAGGAACCCTTAATATTTGAAGAATTCTGTAGAGTCAGTGAGGCCTACAAAGTTGCTCAGATTGGGTGCAGTGACATTATCAAGTTGAATCTTCTGAAGATTTGACATGTCAATGATATAAGCTTGGCCATCAGGGCCCTTCACTGCTATACCATTTTTTATCAAGTTTCCAGCTCCTTCTTTCTTCTATTTTCCTCCTCCTCATGCAGCTTAGCATGCAGTTATTGACTCTTCAATTGTCTTGCCCACTATGCCACCTCTAGATTATATACACCACTGCTTCATGTGTCCTTGGCATGGCATCTTTGCAGCAATGTACACTTTGCAACAAGACTGCCTCAAGCCATGATTGGGTCCAGGGAAGTTATTACCAACATCTTTGGTGGTGAAGACTATGTCTGTGATGGAAGGTTTGGAGAGAATGGCAAGGCTGTCTATGGTCTAGAAGAGTTTTTGAATATTGGAAGAAGTATATGGCTTCTTTTTGCTAGAATCTGCAAGGCCTCAAGAGACTTGAGTCTGAATAGACTCAAACAACTTGTCATTAATGGAGTTGAGTAGGGCAATGCACTTGAGGAAGTCTTTATTAATTATTCCTATTGCAAAGACTCTATTAATCAATTCAGAGATTTTTCTAGTAGTTGTTTCCAGTAGCTTAGTTATGAGTGAATAAATAGTGAGTGCCTTGTAAATGAGAGTGACCTACCTTACAAGCTCTTTGCTCTATGCACAAGCTTTCAAAGAGTCATAGCATTTCTTGGCAGTGCCATCATATTGAGTCCCTAACATCAGGACATCTTGGATGTATGTGAGGAAGGTCGTGGTCAGCACAGGCAAGTGACAATGAAATCTCAGGTTAGTGTTCACATGGAACTGGAGTTCAATGAGAGAAGTTTATATATTATTGAGTAACATAAGGATAGTGTAATAGAATGATGCTCACTTGGAGTTCAATGAGAGAAGTTGAACTCCATGTGGGCAATCAGGTCTGATATTCTCCATGAATTTGTAAGTGTTAGTATTTATAGGTCTATGATAAGATGACAACTGAGGAATACAGGTGGACGCTTTTGTCACTCCCAGTATAAATGATGAGGTGCTAACCTGGTAGAGGGAAATCCAAAGAGAACAAGTCTAAGAATTTACTCTGCCCATTAATAGAAAATATTCTGAGGTTGAATCACATGACTGTTACTCTGATGGAGCCCTTGTTAAAAGTGATCCATTTCTCATGGTCTGGTATTGGCTCCCAACTAATGAGGAAGTTTGTTTCCATGATCCAGCCAGTGAGGAGTTCAATAAAAGTACTTGATGATAAGTAAATTAGAGTAAAAAGGCCTGAAAATTAGAAGGAATTAGAAGGAAACATGGGCTAAGGAACCTCCAAATGGGTGGTTCTTTAATAACACCAAATCACATTAGCAGTTGTAATTGACATTAACTGATAGACACACATTTTATACACTGACTATTCATTGCACAAATATCAATCTCCACCTTTACTTAACATCATTTTCCATGTTGATGCTTCAATTTCATGGGGTATTAGTTACTATCTAAATATGAAATGGCTAGTCTGGAAGCTACTACTAGAATGATTAATAATTGAGAAAAATATAGGATGGATAAAGATAGTTGCTATAGATTTAGCAGTTAGGACATTACTGGCTGCAAAATACACTATTGTCATATCATCATTTGATTTGATAATATAGGCTGCATTGGTGCACTTGAAGTAGGTCACTCCTAAAACTCTGCCTTAAACTTCATTGCTATGAGAGGCAGGTTTGAGAGTCAGATCATGATTAGCCAGATTGGAAAGGAAGGCTATGTCTTGCATAATAATGTCTTGCATAATAGTATCATGTGTCATAGTATCATCAAGTAGGGAGTCTCTGAAATCAAGTCCAATTTCCTCATCTGTGCTTTTGTTACTCTTAGGAATATGAACTATTACAGGTTGATGCACAAGGCATTTGCAATGGAGAACAGGTGGCCAGGCATTAGACACAGAATCAACTGAATAAGAATGTGTGTAGGTGCAAGACCTATGGAAAGACAGCATAGTTACTACAAACAGCACAGTGTCTGCTGAAGAAAATGAAGACATAAGTACAAGAGATAGAAGGAGGAGGTAAAAGAGATATAAACACTCAAAAGTGGAGAAATGAGAGGAAACATGGGAAAAAAGAATAGTATATTGAGAAGGATAAGTGATAGTTCAAGAGAAAGAGCATTGAAAACATGTGACTACAATGTCAAAATATAAAACATGCTCTGCAATCATCTGTGTCTCCTTTTGTGGACTGTCAATAGCTCTGTTGAAAATGCTCAATGTTTACATAAGATAAATCACCTGATCTCTGGAGACCTGAGCATGGTCACATGATTATAATCACATGATAGATTTGGTGTGCATGTTACATGATAATAGTCACATGATTGATTTGAGTATGCATTAGATCAAAATACTAATAAGCTGATTTCTCAACATTTAGGGCACCAACAAGGCTGATCTAACATGACTTGGAGAGGGATTTTTAAGGTGGTTCTAGCTATGTCATTTGCCTACAGTTTTCAGCAGAAGTCTGTTTTATTCAGACTTTTTGGTGATCAATAGCTTTGTCACACCTCATAGTTTGAGACTGACATATCAATGTTGGTAACAAAGTTGTGGAAGAGCCCCCTCCTTGTTCTAAGACTTCTCTGGCTACCCTCAGTCAACTTCCATGTTCTTAATTCCAAGGCAACCCCTGTTAGCCCCAAAAGCTCCAGTAACTATCTGTTTGAAGGTACACTTACATATGAAATATGTGGAGTGATTAACAAACATGTATGACACCATATGAAGACTAAGATGGAAATAATATATATAAACATGACAAAACTGCATCATGTTTATCTCTCCAAAGTTAACCATCAATAACCTCAACACCTGGGCTGAACATGAATGGAAAACTTATGACGGCCCATCAATCTTCAACAGAAATTGGACAGTACCTTGATAGAAGCTTAGGGGCTGAAAGTTACAGTATGCGCAGGCAGTGAGTAATGATAATAAGTAGATCAGTATAATCGAGGTAGGTATCTCTAAATCCAAGTTCAGTATGCATAAACATACTCAAACTCTGGGTATTGCTGGAATTCCGCGCACTTTGCGATAAAGTTGTTTTATCCAGTGTGTGATGAAAGTTGTAACTTCAGGACGTTGTCCAACTTCGACAATAGGCGAACGCAGCTGCCAGTCACCAAGTCCGTCAATAATAGCATCAAGGCGAGCGACGGCTTCGCTCATTTGAGGTCGTTTCGTAGGATCGGAGTTTGTCATGTCGTCGACAAGCTCACGCATGAATTCAAAACCCTTCCTTCCTTTGCGATATTCATCGCCCTTTGACCGCAGTCAAATCGTGAAAAATTACAAGACAAAACGCACGCACGTCAAGAAAATTCTCCCTAACACAATTACCTAAACAATATACATCGACTGGGAATGGGTCACAAGGCCGAGCGTCTGGTAGTAAATGCTCTGGTACAGTCTTATCACCTCCCCATGGTGGTTCTTCGAGACGCGGTGGCCCTCCAGGAGGGTACTCTTTAGATAGATCAAAGTCTATGAGATAATATTTGACCGGCTTTCTGGTACGAGACGCGACGACAGAAATCGGACCACTGAAGTCACGTTTCATATAACGCTCGAATGGATGAGGAGGTGCATCGAAAAGGTGACGACTGTCTGCCATAATGTTATCATATTTACAATCTCTATGCTCATACAAAAGTGGTTAGCAACTTGAATAACCAAAATGTTGATGTCTTACTCATGTGCGATGTTGTGCTCATGCATGAATGCTAAACCCTGGCAACATCATAAACATCTGGTCTTTAAGTAAAAGCGGGGCATACCTCAAATATTTGGCGGAAAAATTCCACAGCCTCACCAATAGTTTGAAATGGCGCTAGTTCCGTAGGAATTAAAAGAGGCAAGACCAGAAATACCTCCTCTGAGCCTTCGGGTGGGTCAATGATTTCTAGGTAAGGTATGCAGTGATTCCTAGAGGAAGCCAGGCGTTCAGATGACAAAAGTTTCCCGACAGGAATCTCGTCGGGTGAATGAGTACGATGAATGGCTTTAATCATGACAAGGGTCCCATCAGTACGCGTTGCATCCATCACACTGTCCTATGAGCAACGAAAGACTGAGGAAAACGCGATCAAAATCAAAGAAACAAAATGACCCTTACCCCAGAGAAAACTCCATCCTCGCACTTCATCCAGTCTTTGGAAGTGTCCAACCAAGAAGGCCTCCAGTCAGGCTGATATCGAGGGCGAAGGGTGTAACCATGGTCTCTAAGGAATCGACAATGCTTTCGCCAGAAGACCTCGATCTGCAATAATTCGCCGCCCTTTTTCTCTGGTGCATCAGGTTTATATGATACAATGAAAGTTTCGGGATCAAAAGGAGTACCCATGTTGGAGGATGAAAGTCGTATGAAAGAGTCGGGGTGGTTGATCTACTGGTTTCAACAAGCTTGCATAACAGACAATCTACTTCTCGTGCCTGACATCGTGGGAATGTGGTTGTCCTCGATTCACTCTTTTCGCCCAAAAACAATGAAAACTTCCAGGTTACCAAGGAACGACGTCCGCAAGGTACCCATGATCCTTCCATGGGCACAACCTAAAGTTCTTTACTCCGAATATGAGGTGCTGCCATTCCTATAAGTTATGTTACCTTGGCGAATCCAGAACTCCAACTTTATTCTTCCAGCTTGAGTTTCCATCTGGCGATGGCCTTAAATACAGCTGCTAACTGGGCTACCATTGGCTCCTTCGCTGTGGACGTCTTTTCCTTGGGTTTCTTCACCATTAACAAGTACAAGAACATTCGCGACCCGCTCGCCGAGGCCGATGTCTGTCTTAATGGTGCTATGGACAGCATAGCCAAGTTTAGCATATATATGGATGATCACGAGTTCGAAAAGTCGATAGAAAAATACGATAAGTGAGTTGATCGACAGCCAAACTGTTTTTGCGCCCTTAATCGTCGCATAAGAGCTAGAGCGCTGGTCCACCAAGCTTATAAAGATAGATCAGCATTCGAGAACTTCATCGTTCGCGCCAAGAAATGTAGTGAAAACAGAATTCAGGTTAACATAGCAAAATTGGAGTCTCAGGAGGTTGCGAACTGGGTAAAGGCAAGTCATTGACAAATTTCCTCGCGCAACAATGACTCATAACAGCTCATAGAAAACATCTGTGAGAGCCAAGCGACGAGTTGACATTGATCAACGGACCATTCATCAGTGCAAAATGGAAGAACGGCTGAGACGTCTCGGTTTCCAGCTACCTGTTTCCAACAAGAATTCAACCGCAACGAAAGGTGTGAGACTGAATAATCGAATCGTCAAGCTGCTAAAGTTGCTTTGTATCTGCATATAGACTCTGCTGAGCCAGAGTTTGCTCAATCTCTGAACCCCAATAAGTCCAACAACCCTTTTCAAAGTCCAGACCCAGAGGAAGATGAGAACCTTCCAGAGGCAGTAACGACTAGCAACATATCTCTTCAGACTTTCGCATCAGAGTAGTTGAACAACTCGAGGTTAAGAATAGCTCAATGACTCGTTTACGGTTACCAATAAGTATTTTGGCGTTTGCGACTTTTTTCCTTTTCCCCTACATAATAGCTCGCTCGTGTTCATAGTAGAAGAAGCAGACCTATCGGTCAGATTTTGTTTGATACGTTACTGTTGTGAGACTGCTGTTGACTCCGAAATCTTTCCATGTGAAAATGCTACGGAAGGATAATGTTGATTTGAAAAGATCTTGAGTGACAACAGCTACCATCTCACACTCTGAACAAAGAGACAAGTAGGCGTGCCGTGATCATGTGGTCGCGTACATGGATGGAACTCATTGTGCTCCGATTGCTCTTTGTCTTTCTTGATGGTGTTCCCTAGAAACTTGCCGTAACTACAAACTTTCGGTCTCTTTCGAAGTACTGAACCGAAATGGGAACAATGTAGTTACAGTCGCACAAGACTTGAGTCGTGGGTGCTAATGTACATATCCATTTTTGCTCGCCTATCATGAAAAGTAACAAATGGAGAGATGGGACTCCCACAAAACCAAGTCGTGCGTGTTCTCATGCAGAGTACATGTCCGATCGGATAAGAAGGAGGCAAAGACTTTCAACACCAATGCTTGCTTACGACTAAGTTGTCTGTCGAGAAATATGCTCCCGAAAGCCTGGATACGCTCAGAAGTGCCAGATCATGACACTTCCGTTTTACAGTGCAACAGTGGGCCGATTATCGAAAACGCAAATCGGTAAGAATCACACAGCGAGGTGCTAAGAGCGCTGGCTTGCAGACTCAGCATAATTGGCATCCTGATACAGCAAAAAGTCATAACGCAGCGATCGTAACTCCACAGATATTCCTGGAGAATATCAGTTAGGATTAGGAAAATCAAGATTTATCCTAACGTCATTGATCGCGTTTTATGCCGGGCCGCCGGATTTTCACGCATCAACACGGCAAGAGCCTTGTGACAAAAGGACCGCCGCCGTTTCATCCACCATCTCTCGGCTGCTTCTTCATCGCAATGCGTGCATACTACTACGACAACCTTGAAGGCGACCAGCGCTTGCCGCACGACTACATCCCCTCGCATCCTGTATTGGCTGATAAGCTTAAATCTCTGGGCGTAAAGTTTTGGACCATCGCTGTGGAAGGCCACGAGGCAGAAATCGATAGGATCTCTGCGCAAGAGGGATACAAGAACCGTGACATGATCAACGTGTCGAAGGAGGGACTAGGAGATGTATGTTCTATCTCATGGCAAAGCGTAAGCTGATGTTCAAGTGATTGACAGCTTTATGAGACGAAGATCAAAGGATTCTTTGAAGAGTACGGCATTGAACGTCTATCCTACAGCATCGCAAATCGTTGATTACTTTGAAGACACATGCATGAAGATGAAGAGATCCGTTACGTGCTCTCTGGAAGTGGCTTCTTCGACGTCCGTGGTAGGCTGGTGATATCAAATATCTAATACTGCTGGGTTTACAGACATACAGAAACCCCCTCTGATTCATGGATTCGTATAGCTGTTCAGCCGGGTGATCTTCTAGTTATCCCGGAAGGGATCTACCATCGTTTCACCCTGGATATGGCTAACAACATTAAGGCTCTCCGTCTCTTCAAGGTAAGATGCCTGAGAATTCTCTATACCGCTTGCTTTGAACTTGGTGCCCATTTTAGGATGAGCCTAAATGGATTCCCTATAATCGGAGCACAATAACCGACATCAACCCACACAGAATTGGATACCTTAAAAGTATTGGAGTTGGAGCATAGGCTTCAATTAACATGTTTTGCAGTGTAGTATACGATCATCATAAGGACAAGTATGTGTCGTCTGAATTCTGTTTTGCTTAATTATCTCGCCTGCATTTTAAGCGTCAAAACAATAGTTGTTATCTAGCCGGGCAAGCAGTATGTATATTTAGCATCAGGCAATCGAATACGAGATCTGGAATGCCCATGCAAAACGTCCTTGAGATACTACGTCGTTTGATACATTTACAGTCAGCCTGCCGTTTTTGTCGATCGACCAAGGCAATGCTGCTCCTGCACCTTCGGGACTAAACAATTTAATGGTGTCCCCAGGCATAACAGGCAGTCGCTTTTGAATGGTCAATGTTCCTCCAGAGGGCTGGTCGAAAGCTATAATGCAGAATGTCTTTGGAGTAGTTGTAAAACGAAAGGACATCCCAGAGACGATCTCTTGCGAGCTTGAGAACCAATAAGTCTGAGGATCAAGAAGAGATACCAATGTCAGTGTTGTATTAGGATATGGAAATCCACCACATACTGTGTTGTAGATACACTCGCCAGAATACTTGAGCCATGCGCCGGCGCCAAGAAGATTATCCATCTCAGGAGCGATAATCTCCCCCTCAGCTGTAGGCCCGACATCAAGAAGACTTCAAGAGAGCGTATCAGCGATCTTTTTGAGGAAATAATCATGAGCTTACTAGTTGCCATTTTTTGACACAATGTCGATCAATGTCTGCACGATATCCGAGGCATTCTTGTACTGACTTGCTAGAGTCGCTGAATTGTAACCATAACTAAAAGGATCCATACCCTCGTTCGACTCCCAACTTCCAGTCTGTGTAGACCCAAATGTAGCATATTCAGGCGTGTCAAAGTCTGGTACTGCTGAACACCCTATTCCGTTCTTGGTAAGGACATTGAACAAGGAGAGAGTGCGACACATACTGTTGTTGATAGTAACCTGACGTCCCTTCGCCCAAGCGTTATTGTAGAATTGAGCGGCAAAATCCAGGGTTTTGTTTGGGCCTCCAATATCGCACCACATGATCTCTGTATCGTAGTTCAATGCGAGGTTCATCATCTGAGGGAGCTGAAGGTCATCAATATAGTCCTTGATTTGGAGTCGGCCAGTATACGGTTCCAGTTCCGAGTCATTAAATGCGTTATGTGCCAAGTGACCGGGCCAAGACGAGAAGCCGTAGGGACCAAAATCAGGATTAAACCTGGAAAGACCATAAGAACTCGTATAGTAATTTTCAGAGTGTTTTTACCATTCTGGTAGAGAATAATATGTTCCGCGGTGAAGGTGGGGTTTCTCATTCTTCGCTGCCGTAAAGAGCTCCGACAAAAAGTCACGCTTTGGGCCAAGGTGGTAACTACTTCGTTGCGTCGTGTTTCCCGTGTCAAACAAAGCAAACCCATCGTGATGTTTCTGTGCAGCGCACTTCAACCTCTGTACTTGCCGACATGGACAAGAAAAAAAGACTTACCGAAACAAACACGAAGTACTGTGCTCCAGCCTTGTCGAAAAGATCAACCCATGCGCTCGCGTTGAATTTCGAAGCTGTGAAGTGTGAGATGAAATCATCGTAAATTACATCCTGAGTGAAAACTGAGAGCAACTGAATGGATATCCCAGTAGCTTGAAACGTACGGGTCCATATGTGTCCAGGTGATGATGATAAGTTGGACTGCCGATTTGATGGAGATCCCAACTATATGAGCAGTCACTATTGAGACTACAGATCGACTTTTACGATCACTTACTCGTACCACTCTGCATAAGACGTCGGTGGCCCCTAAAAACACATTGAGAAAACATTGTTTTATCGACCTAAGTAACTTACCCAAGCAGGGTAGCTATAAACACCCCAATGTATGCTGCAGCACAATTAAAGTAGGCGAAATCATAAACGATGGTATCCTTACAAAATACCGAACTTGGCACCGTTCCACTGTAAGTGATTCCGGTCAGATACGCATATGATCTGACGTCATGGCCTACCCAGCTCGGTGTCTCGTGCATTCTTAAAACATTAGCATCCGGCGTCCACCCTTCAATCAATGGGGCAGTTCCCCAACCTTCGGATGATCCCAGGTAATTGCCATGACTATCGCGAAGACGAACTGTCGCTTGTCCTCCTGCTTTACTTCCCGTGATAAACACGTCGACCCTCGATTGGTCTGATGGGATCAGACGGTAGATGGAGCCAGAGCTAATTGTCTCGATCCCTTCACCTTCAACGGAGACAAGCACTCGAGAATGGATGGAGGTTTCTGGCGACAGTGCAAAAGCAGGTAACATGTTTGCGAGTGTCACCTCCACCGCCTGAGCGCGAATACCATTGATGAGCTCCCACCGGGTACTGAAGCGGACCTGGCGCACGGAAAGAACAGGTACAGAGTTTTGGGTTGGGGGTGTAGATGGACTAAGGGTAATGGCAAATAAGTGGAGTCTCTGGGAAGAGCCAGCAGATGGGAGCGTTATGCTCTTAAGCGCTTGTTCGGAAGATACAGCTGTCGACCATTGATAGATTTGTGTGGAGTTAAAATTTTTAGTAGTGCCACCATTCTCGAAATGGTAAGGTCTGAGGAGTTTCAGTGTTTGTTACAAATTCGGCTTAGTTTGATTGAACTCACGTCTGTATCACACCAATGTTGAGGTGCGGCCACATCCACCAATTTCTTGCGTACACTGAACGTATTGCTCCTCGGTATGATTCTTAAGTCGTGGTCTTAGGTACTTACGTTGGATGGTTTGAGAGGAATTGTCGGCAAAAGTAAGCTCGAAGTTGGATACGAATGCGCCTGAAGAACTTAGGTAATTACAATTTATAGTCTTTGAGTAAACCTACCTCCGGATCCGTCACCAGCATACAGAAAATGAATCTCATGCATATATGAAGGTTTCGCAAGAGTTAGAACCTGTCCGGCGGTAATAACGTTGTCATTTCCGGTACCCCAGATTGAAGGCAATTCGTACTAGCAAAGGCTTTAGTTGTACTACAATGTCTGGGGCATCATTCGATTGACATACATCGATTCCGTCGTAATTCCATGTACCCGGAGGCAGAAACTGACTATCAAAGCTGGATCCTTCACCATCAAAGTTTGTAGAGCCATCTGGAGAAGCTGCTTGATTGTCAAAGAAAGAAGCTAAAGGCAGCGGTACAGAGGGAAACTTGAGCAAGCTGGCTGCATAACAGGAGCTGTGTGCAAATATCGAAAGAGCGAAGAAAGCTCGCATTGTAGGGCATGTATGTGGCTACAGTGTAAGTACCCTGTACTTTAAAGACGAATGGTCCGAAGAGAATATCCGAAGACCTTGTGCTTAGCAGGTTAAACGACGGATTTTATCTAATTATAGAATATCAGTGAGAAGGACAGACGGATGAGGCATAGTCAGGTGGGCGTGTTGAGGATGAAAATAGCGGACCGTAATTGAGCTTCTTACGCATGTGATGATGCCTGTGAGGTGAATGGTGCAAGGAAACTTTTCAGTGTTCGAAAAAGCTGTCTTCTATGAGACTTCTTAGGGATTCGCCGAGGAACGAGAAAGGTCGCGAGTTGTTTGCAAGAGATGGCCGGCGTCAATCGGATATAGTGCTATAAAAATCAATGTACATCATATTTGGTTATAGCACAGATGATAAACCGGTAATGAGAGGAATTTGTAAATTCGTCTGAATCTGGACGTGGACTACAACAGATATCTATCCGCCAGCTGTGATGGTTCACATATGCTAACGTTTTGAGGAAGTCACCAGCTCGGTACATTTAATACTTCGACATACTTTATGGTTTGTCAAGCCCATCAGCCATTCCAAATTAGCTCCAATACAGACCTGGTCTGCCTGAAGTGAACGGGTGGGATGCAGATAGACTCAGTCTCAGGCTAGAAGGATCATAGTAAACGTAAAGGTTGTGTGTTGCAGTGCGGACGTGGAAGACAGAAAAATTGTCTGGTCTCCGGATCAGCGAGCCGGTTCACTGAGTTTGTAATCGGATGGAATCAGGCGTGATCAGCCCGATTGGCCTGATTAAAGCTCAAGTATGCTCAGCTTATGTCATTGTGAGGAAGTGATGGAGTTGGTTGCAATGTCCAGAAGCCTTTGACTGTATCGATTGAAACAACTATGAACTCAATTACATGAATTGTTCAAGAGAAAGATACAGTTGAATGCTATAGAATGTGTCATAATATTGTTCACGTCAAATCATTGTCAGAAATATTTGCAAACAACCCGTCTTTTAACTGGGCCTGATCATCCAAAATCCTCTTTGTTATCCATGAAGCCCAATCAGGCGCAGGTCGTGCTTTTGACTTTTTTTGACATACTGTGCACTGGTGCTCTTATGTTCGAACCTGAGATAGTTTGCTCAACCTATAGAATACACGATAAGAGTATATTCTAAGGTATTATAAGTGCAATGTCCTCTGTATGTAAGTATATGTGCTCACCCTCAGTCCATAATTGACTGAGATAAACACAACTGAGGGTATTCTTTCGTATGTGTGAATATATATAGTACAATCTGCGGACAAAGCACGGTCTGTGGACAAAGCAGACATTAGTGGTCATTGTGTCCTTTAACAACGGCTCGTGGTATCGCCATATCACATCGTCACATTATGACGACTACAGTATGTATACTTTCGCTTCAATATCTCTCTTTATGGCTTATTCAGACATCATTAAATTTGTGACAGGACTAGGTTTTCATATATAGATGACATATACTAAATCTGGTAGCATTACCCTCCATAGTTCCTATATCCGAGGATATTCAAAGCAATTTGGTGTTGTGCAGACATATAACCACAACATCACAAGAGTATCTTGGACAAATTCCACTGCTCCTACAGAGATCCAGGCTTAAATAGTATCTTCTATGTATTTTACAACAAAGATCAGCTGGATTTTAGTTGCGATCCCTTAAAATACTGCATCTTGAAACTCTAGGGCATTTTGAAACCCGATGTCGGTGATAATAGGGGTCATAATTGTAGAGATTTACAAGATGTCCTCAGTGACTCCAAATAGTATGTTGTTGGCTGATATATTAATACCTGCAGAGATTGAGAAGATGACTACAGGAAATAGTTACGTCTGCGGTAAATAGAAATAAGTAAATTTAGCTTACCCCCAGTGACTCCAATAGCATGTTGTCGACTGAGGGTAGCTTTTGTGTATCCTACGGTAATCTAGAGAAAAAAATATGTCACCGATCGCCACCACATACGATGGTGGCTGTAAGGTATCCGTATACTGTAAAACATAACTCAGCGCATTTATGATATACCTCCAGCTCGTGCAAATCTCTCCTCAAGAATAATGAATATTATAAACAAAATACGTACTAAATGACATAGATATGACAGACGAGGCGAATCATCGGTTTCCTGTGCAGGCATCTCAGACTCAGACTCTGTCGCCCCATTAAGTATCGCTTAGTTCCAACAAAAACAACGGTACGTTATATTGTTCTCAATCCAGAAGAAACACTATTGTTCCCTACATAAGGAGAATTCCGAGTTGTCTGACAAATAATCCAAGCCTACCATCGTTTATTTCGGCGTTTCAACTCTCTTGCAGAAGCGCGTGCAGCGCAGATACCAGGACTATCTTTGGTTTTTTGAGTGTCGTTGACTCAGTACCCACCGTCCTGACCAAACCAAGATCAGTTGTCCCCGAAGCAACTTCCAACTTCAGGTCATTCAGACTTGACATTTCGTTCGGAAATGCTTGATCTATCGATTCGTGATTGAACCTTTCTTCGGGGTACACCATCTTCATTCTCAGCTCGCTTGATGTCATGTCTTGGCTGATCGCCCGATGGAGCCGCATTGAAAGGTCAGCAAGGTTTTCTATCCGTTCTTTAAACCTTTCAAGGAAGTCGGCGTATTCTGGAATATTGCTTGGCCAGCCAGCGAGGGATAGAACGTCTTGAGCTCGCCGGTAAAAGTATGTATTCACTTTGGCTCTATTCTCTTGGTAGTTTGTCTGAGCTCGAGTCAACGCTCGCCACCTTCCAACGACTGGTTGAATTTCTGTAACGAAAGTTTGAAAATAGTTTCATCCTTTAAGCGAGCGAGCTGACCGGTTCTCTTCATAGATGCATATATTTCAAACAGTAGTTCCTCTCCTCTCCATTTTCCAGGCCGCCACGATTCAACGACGACGTAACAAGTTTCGGCGAGAGAGAATTGCAGTGCTAATTGGACAGATAGTGGATTGATCGATGGCCCTTCACTTTTCAGATACTGTATCAGCGCATTCCCTAGTGCTCGCCGATTGAAATTCCTTTCGTCGACGTTAACAGTGCTTTCTGGCTCTTTCCCTCTGCTCAACTCTCCCAATGCATCGGCGATTAATGCAGATGTTTGCATTATTTCGGCATTGATATTCTCAACCATGTTAACCACATCCATTTCTGACATCCCTTCCGTCTTCGTCAGGAACTGATTTGCGCCATGGAGCTCCGAAGCGGTTTCTTTGAGTAAGCGTGCAGTTTTCCTTCTGCGACTCTCTGTCTCTCGAAGATCGCCTTTCATCTCCTCGAGCTTCTCGGTGAGACTTCTGACCTGCGTTTCCAATTCCACATTCCTCATATCCGCGGCCTCCAGCTTCTTTATCTTTTGGGTTAATAGATCCGCGATGCTCCTTTTTTCTCTCATGCAATCGGAAAGTCTCTTTTCTACGTCAGAGCGTGTATGTCGGTCAGGAAGTATATTAGCATAGAGGGCGTGCCTGCTGTCGTACGGAGGAATGAGTTCATGTGTCGCGTACCTGCGCTCAAAATTGTCCATAGAAGATCGTCGCCGATGAGACCCCGAATACGCGGTCTCAGCGGACGGATTACCATCGGCGACTGGATGAGAGTTCGTAGATGAAGTATGATATCTATCAGTACTATTTTTCCAGAATTTTTCCGCCTGTGGCGTCGTTTCATTGTCCTGAACATGCGGATCCTGTTCCCTAAGATCGCTCAACGTCGTCACCTTCGCTTGCCCTTCACTCGCGACACGATCGCCTTCCTTATCTGGCTGCTGTTTCTTTGATTCATTATTGATCAGCCATACCTCAAACTTTCTGTGCCCTCGCGGTCTGCCGTCGCTTTGTGCTTTTGTTCGTGACTGCGCCTGCGTTCGAGACATGATGACGGAGCGAAGAGAAAGCGTGGCGAGTAAGGCCTGCAAGCGCAACAAGGAAACCACGGTGGAGCTTCCATTTCACACCTTTTTGAAAACGTGTTATGGCCTCGTGCGTCGAGTATATCAGTCGGCGCTTATCCTGTTCCATGTGACTACTACACCCCCTTACTGCATCTGCATTATCCTACTTAACGTAACACATGGCGTCAACTCGTCCCGTGTACAATGGCCCTTCACGAAGACTCGTCCTGGCGTTTGACGTCGGGACGACGTTCAGCGGAATCTCCTACAGGTATCTCACTCACCTGTGGCTGTATGATATGCAGAGATGATGCTGATGCGTCTTGTCAGCATCCTCGATCCCGGACAGGTGCCCGAAATAAGGAGTGTAATGAGGTCTGGACGCGTTATCCATCTGCACCACTTGAATTGAATTTTACACTAGATATCCCGCCCAGGTCTCAGGCGACGCTAAAATACCGACGGTTATCTATTACGATGCAAACGGTACTGTCCATGCTGTTGGTGCAGAAGCGATACAGGAAGGGATACACGAGCTCGTGGAAGACGAGGGATGGACAAAGACAGAATGGTGTGTTACATCTGTGCTTCTCGATCTGTAACCTTCGATGACTTGTTTAGGTTCAAGTTACACATGAGGCCCGCGAGCATGGTCAATAATGTAAATCCACTCCCACCACTTCCAGCAGGCAAGTCAGTAGTTGAAGTGTTCGCAGACTTCATGCGATATCTCTTCGACTGCGCAAGGGAATACATAGCCGAAGCACACCCCAGTGGAATCAACCTGTGGAATTCTGTCGAGAGCACGATAGAATTCGTTTTGGCCCACCCAAATGGGTGGGAGGGTGCGCAGCAGGAACAGATGCGCGAGGCTGCTGTACTTGCAGGCCTCATTCCTGACACACCGGAGGGCAATGCTCGTGTACAATTTGTACCGGAAGGAGAAGCAAGCCTGCATTTTTGTGTATAGAGCGGGCTTACTGTGGAGCAGTTGTTGGTAAGGATTACACATCATGGTAGTTCTGAAGGTATTCTCACGATCATTTCAACAGAAAGGAGAAGGAATACTAATTGTTGATGCTGGTGGAGGGACGATCGATCTCAGCGCATACGGGCAGCGAGCTGGTTCGAAGGGTCACGAGTTCGAGGAAATATCCGCGCCCAAATGTAAGGTAATTTGACGTCGTGTATCGAGGACTAATTTGTCGCTAGGTCACCTGCAAGGTTCAGTCTTTGTTACACAACGCGCAAGAGTCTTCTTTGAGAGTAAGCATACCAAATGCGGTGACGAGATTGAAGCCTGAGCAAAGGTTTGTCAGATCTTCTCCGTGGTTCTAAGTTCATGGAAGATGTCGACGCCATCACCGAGCAGTTCGATAAGAATTCGAAGCTAACCTTTCGGAACATTAACGAACCCCGTTTTATCAAATTTGGTGGCGTTCGAGATAAGGACGCTGGGCTTGGGATTCGCTCTGGGCAACTTCGACTGAATGGGTGAGTCTAGTTTCAGCTTTCGTCTTTCACAAGATTCTTCCATGGCGAATCCTGTACCAGGTCAGATGTCGCGGATTTTTTCGAGCCATCTGTTGCATGCATTATCCAGGCAGTCAAAGATCAACGAGAAAACGCTCAACGACCTATTACAGTATGTAGCAGTTTCGTCATCGATACAAGATTTGCATTCTAGTGCCCCATATAGTCTGTTTTCCTTGTCGGTGGCTTTGCTGCGAGCGAGTGGCTGTTCTCTCAGCTCAAGACAGCTCTGGAACCACTTGGACTTGAATTGTGTCGCCCAGATACTGGTGTGTGAGTGACGGTCTACTTTTGTACCATCAACCTATCTCTATGGTCATCCTCATCCGTACAGAAACAAAGCCGTCGCCGAAGGCGCAGTGTCGTTCTATCTCGATCATTTTGTGGCCGCTCGGGTTGCGAAGTATTCTTATGGCGTAGAATGCACAGTGCTCTATGAAGAACACAACAGAGAACATCGCGCCCGTTCCTCTCGTGTTTATACATCATTATCAGGTTTCCAGAGATTACCCGGATATTTCGACATCATAATCAAAAAGGTGTGAGGTGCAGTGTATATTCGACATTGGCTTCAACTGAATGAGAGTGATTGCCAGAATGTTCGAGTTTCCGAGACTGAGGAGTTCCGCAGATCTTATGTCATCACTGCTAGGAATCCAGGAGCCCTTCGACGCGTCGAAGAATCGATTGTATGCTATAGGGGAGCTCTGACAATGCCTCAGTGGATGGACGAAGACAGTCGTAGGTCCCTTGAACCTTACTCTTACATCGACATTGACGCAACGGTAGAGATGTACTCGACACTGTGTGTCATCGAAGCAGATACCTCCAAACTCAGTCAATCGCTCCGGCCGTTATATGCTGAAGGGCAAAATTCAACCGCGTACTATAGGATGGAGTATGATATCGTGCTCTCTTTCGGCCTTACAGAGTTGAAGGCACAGATAGCATGGAGGGAAAATGTGAGCAGCGTGACCTTGTTTCAATACATTAAATTAAATTCAGAATGAATCACAGGGCGAGAAAAGGTTGACCATCATCATTGAAACTGTCTAAATCTTGTCTAATTGCTGTTCAGAACCCCGGCACGAATCATCTACGAGTCAAAAAATGGCTTGTGATGTGATAGTTGAGATCGATGACAATTCTAGTGATTATTACGCGGATCAGGCCCCTGTCACCTTAAACAAATATTCTGCCAAGGACAATCAGAACTATGAGACAAACAACCTAAAAAGCGATGAACCTCGGGTGATATCGAATGCTGCAAATGTAGCGGCGGCGGAAGGTATGCTGCGCGGGCGTTAGCATCGTGTTCGTTTTCGGTTAAATATGGAATCGATCACCTTCTCAGTACTATCATCCGAGAAAGATTTTTAGGCCACTTAGATGACGTGTAATATGAAAGTGCACTACCACTCACGGGAAGGCGAAAGGCCACGCAAAAGGCCAGATCTAGGTTTATACCAGTCAATCCTTGACATGAATGTGTGTCTATCTTAGAACTTACGGGCCAGATTCTGCAACTATGGCCCTCAATTCATTGATGATGTATCGAACAGGGTTTCCTGTGGGAGGAATCGGTCGAAGTTGTATCCGAGATTTAACGACGTCTGGATACGTGTTAAAAAGTCTCAAGTGTGGAATTGTATGGTGCTACCGAGGGGATAACACGCAAGCCAATACGCGATCTGGATAAGATTTAAGAAGACGAATGAAGAGATGAAGGCCAAGACTTACGCCTCCCGTCGATCCGCTCGCAAGTAATGCCCATACAGGAATCTGAGGTCCATAAACCTTCGCGAACTCGCGCTTGGAAAACTCGAACGCTTTTCACCAGGTCAAGTTCAGGAAAAAGAACTCATTAAACAACGTCTCACCCGTATAGAAGCTAAAGCCACTATGTCAATTGGTGGTCAACAATTGAGTAATACAACATACCCGGCATAAGCAGGTATCTCTCTAACTACAGTGATCTATTTGGCATGACTCGACAGTCAATTTTTATCGGGTGTCGTGTAAGCACAGCACTCACCCAATAACCCCGCATTATCCCCTGTCGGAAACCCCACTGCTTCCACATATTCCGAGCAACTTCTCGTAGCCGTTGGTCTGTCACTGCGCCGTATTGTCCCTGCATCCGAACTTTAAACATCTCGACTAGAATACCACTTCAGCATGCCAATTGTGACGCTGTGCAATTGCCGTACCAGGACTTGCTAGAATAGCATTCGCGGCGCCCGCCATCGAACCAGCGAGTGCAATCTCCTTCAAAGATAATTGAGGAAATGGCGATATCAACTGACGTGATATGCCATACGATGCGAACAGTAGTGAATTGACTCCAGCGATGCCTAGCAACGGGCTTGCCATACCTACCAGACCACATGAGGGATTGAAAAGCGGGGATTGGCTGTGCAAACCTTTGTATAGAGCAAAAAATCCTTCCTTTTTTAGGGTCTGCGCGAGGATATCCATTGGTCCTTTCTAATCTTGCAATATTGAGATTCTGGATTGAGAGACACAGAAAATAACTCACAAACATCCCTCCTGTATAATTGAGAAGACTGTGTTTAGTCCCTGAATTGCGTAAACTTGAAAACTTGAGCTTAACTGGGTGCAATTTGAGCACGGGTTTTGATTGTGTCCAACGGCTGTCCCACAAGGACTTGTGCAGCTCCTCCTACACTCCCAGCAATCAATTGATTGATGGTTGACTGTGATGCCATTGCGCGAATAACAAGAAAGAGCGGAACAGAGACAAGGAGATTTGTCTGTTGAAAGTAAGGAACGTGATCACAATACGCGTCAATATCACGCGATCTGGCAGCCAATCTTCTTCGTTTCTCTGACGAGTACAACACCGTGGAGCATATGTAAAATGGATATAGATCAAGGAAAAGGCATTAATACATCAATATCACGAATCAGAACGAAGAGGCTAGAAAAACTCTAGTTGTCCACACCACTTGGCGTCGTTGTACCAGCCCTGCTTCTCAAAGGCAGCACCTTGGTAACAGCCAACCCTGCTCCGATTGATACAGTAGTGGTAAGTAAAAAACATATATGTGCCTTTTGGCTTCATCTATATTGATTGCATAGACCAAACAGGAAGTTGAGGGGTCAAGACATTCGCCCACTTTTCTGAAATTCCAGAAGCACAAAATGTGCAAGATGCATTCAAAACAGCGTTGGTCAATGACTTTGACCATGTCCTTAAAATCCCAGAAAGAATATTGAGACCTGCAAGCATTCTTGAGCCTTTCGCAACAGGCCAAAAGTATGAAGAAATTGCAATTGATAACATCAATGAAGAAAAAAGAACGTATAAATATTAATGAAGTTCAAGTTGTCTTTTGACTCGTTGATGTTAGACTTGATTTGTTTCTATAATACAAGCATTTACCTTGCTAGATTCTGCATCAGAGTTTCTGAAGCTCACTTTCTGACTGGATGACATCACATATCTAGATGCCCTACAACATAATATATAACAAATTATGAGCTGTCCTTAAGGACCACAATAAATGAATAAATACGTGGAAATAGAACAGATTTAGCTTATATAATTCGTAAGTACTATTAGCTATTTAGTCCTCTGTCTCGTCCGTTAGCATGACGTGAAGAACCACCTTCGGTTTCAGCAGTATATTGTCTTCACCGAGAAATTTCAATCCCAGTTCCGTTGTGCACAAAATTTGATTATCGTCGTCGTTTTCATCCCCGGAATTCACGTCATACGCATTTTCCATCCTTTCTTGATCAAAAGTCTCGTTCGAATGAATGGTGGGAATCTCTAGATCATCCCCTAGCATCGTATTGAGTCGAAGCGCCGATCTAGCGACTCGCACTATCCTTTCCCGGAACATATCCACAAAAATTTTGGCGTTCTCTGGAGACTTGCGCCATCCAGAAATAGTCAACACATCAGTGAGATTCCTCAAGAGATATTCTTCCATCTCAGACTGAACGACTCCGTCAGAGGGCGCTTTTAATTGACGTTCGGTAATGGCGCGCCACCGCGCGGCAAGACCTGGCGCTGAGACGGCGTTCAGTCGACAAATGTAAGATTCACCTCATGACGAAAAAGAACCTACTCGTTCCAACAATCCTTGAGTATATTGCGGCAATAAAATCGCCATAGTCCCAATGTCCTGGACACCATGATGCCGTGATCTTCGCCGAACAATTAGCAAGACATGCTTGAAGGCCGATCTGTATTAGGAACGGGTTGTATTCAGCGCCACTGCGCTGAGCCAACGTATGCAAGAACAATGCAAGTGGCCTCCCTATCACAATGCTACTACGCTCTACTGCGGCTTTCTTGTCATGTAAATCAGCGTCCGACCTTGAGGAAAAATCAAGGGATTCAGACATATGCGCCGCAATTTGAAATATGTCGGAGTTGAGCCTATTAACCGAACTAAGGACTGAAGCCGCGAGATCGGCCTTGGAAGCAGATGTAAGAGCACGAGCAGTAGCGATGTCGGCAAATGGGGATTGTTGACGAAGCTCCGCTGACTGACGTCTGAGTTGGTCAATGAGCATTCTGTTCTGTCGCTCGAGGACATCCATATGAGAGTGCTTCTTGACCATTTCTCTGGCCAAACGTCTCAAAGAGTGTATCTCGTTTTCCATCTCCGTGATTTTAGAGCCTTGCACCGTAATTCGTCCCTCGACTGCCGCTTTATCCTGAGATGCGGATTCAAGATCGTTGAGAGCTGTCTCCAGATTTCTCTTCGTTTCCGTGTTGTAAATACGCATATCGGTCAGCTCCTTCCGCGCCACAACCAAGTCATCTCGCAACCGCACATTTTGATCTGCCAAGTCCTTATTCTTCATCAGGTTTTCCTTCAATTGAGCATCCACATCTCGCTGATCTTCTCGTACGCGATCGAGGTCAGATAGTACAGCTTTCAACTCTCTCTCTTTGGCGCGATATTCGTCAAGCGTTCGTCGACCTTGCTCCTGCAATTCCTTGTTCTGTGTCGTGACCTCTTCTACGCAAATCGCAAGCTCATCTCGTTCCCTTTGTGCCACCAGCAGCTCATTCTTCATTCTCGTCATTTCTGTCAGATAACCCGTTGAAGTAGACTCAGCATGACATTGCTGTCGAAGGTCTGCGGCTTCCCTCACCGCTCTACACTCAACTTTCTGTATGTTTAAAAACTCTTCTTCCTTGACTTTCGCATGAACTTTAAGACGAGATATTTCTTGTTCTTGGCGACGATTATCTCCCTCAAGTTCTCGATTTCGTCGGTCAACGTCGGAAAGCTCGCGCAAAGCAATTAATAAGCGTTCTTCCATGTCAGCCTTTAGTTTGAGAGCCTTGCCCTCTGTGTCTTCGAACGGAAGGGGGGTTGAGATCTCATGAGGTAGCCGCGATTGCTGCTCCAGGAAATTGTCTGAGACAGATTGAGACAAGACATCCACGATGTCATCCAGGTCAGATGTCGACATGTTGGAAGACTGAACATCTGTGGACACATTTGTCCAACCATGCTCGGGCTCGTCAAGAGACTCGGGGTTGAGTTCGTCGTGCAGATGCTCACCCTCCACCACGTGCTCCCGCGCTGCGTCTACAGGAGATACTCTCGCTGGTGGAGAATTCATTACGTCCAGAGCACCAGCATTGGTGACCTCCGCCACTGAAGCTGCCGCTTTCATACTTTGTATATGCTCATTATTTGTTAGAGCAAGCCCTGAGTCGGAGACATTTTCCTTGAGTTTGCGTGACAAAGAACGAAGCTTGGGCGTTCCAATAAACAGCCCAACCATAGACCATGGTGAAGCAGTTCTCGGCATTGGAATAGGTGGGGACGACTGCGTGCTGCCATCCTTCTACTAACCGTGGAGCTATATCAGAGGTCACGCACATGTACACATCGTGCCCTTCTTTGGAATCCGATCAGCCTCATGGATGTCGAATTTGAGAAGTCGTGTCACGCAGCGCTCTGGAAAAGGGTCATGTATATTTGTTGCAATGCTTTTGTGAAACGGCAAACCTGATTCTCGATTGAAGCAATGCGATCTTAGAATGCAATGATACGGAACTTTTTAATATTGAAAGTGTATGGAAACCACTCAGTTCCAAGCTGGCCGTGAACAGCAACAATGTGCGAAGGCGTAAAATATGTCACATCACGACCGGCCCTGTGCACATCAAATTACATGAGTCCTATATGCTTTTGAGCGCTCTCGAGAAGCCTCCCGGGTTTCATTACAATAACAAAATTCCTTCTCAACTGAGCGAAATAATTTGATGAAAGGTCATATAATCTAGAATGAAAGGCGTCGAGCACAGAGAGATGATTGCGTAAAAACAACTTTGACGCTGAGGTCGGAGAGAGGCATTAGATCACGTGTGACATTTTACAAGGACAACCCTAAGCCTTTGGCTCCTGTTTACCAAGTCTTGCACATGCCAAAAGAAAGTGTTGAAAGCAACAAGCCAAATCGGGATCGGGCTCAAGCATCCTCCAATTGGCTTGCACTACAAAAAGTTTGGACTGTTTCTGTCGTCTTTGAATGACGAATCTCAACATCATTTTTACAGATTTTAGCTACCAAAAATACATCAAAGCACGACTTCAGTGCCGAACGAACACGGAAACGACGAAAGATTGAACATGCTCCATCGTTTTCAGTCGAGGCACCCCGAAAAGTGCAGAATCAAAAGGAAGAGTCAATAACAGAGCAGGACGATCTTCGTAATGGGGAGTCTCTGTCGGCGCTACGGCAGATGATTGCAGGGAAATCCACGCTCACGGACGAACAAAAACTGTGAGTCTTGTTGTCACATTTGCGTTGTGAATAACCCATTTGTACTTCAGCTCATCATATTCGAATTTCCTAGACCAGGAAAATACCTCGCTCTTGATTGTGAGATGGTTGGCGTGGGCATTGATGGTACAGAGTCCTCACTGGCACGCGTCAGTCTCGTAAATTTTTACGGAGCTATACAACTGGACGAATTCGTCCGACAACGAGAACGTGTCGTCGATTATCGGACTCGATATAGCGGGATTCGGGAGGCAGACATGCTTAAAGGTATGTGAAGGATCCTTGAGCCCCTACCCTTTTTTCAAATTAATGTATTTTCACAGCCAAAACATTCGATGAAGTACAAAAGAAAGTTGCAGAACTTTTAAAGGATCGTATATTAGTTGGACATGCCGTTTACAATGATCTCAAAGTGTGTCAATCTTCTCCTTGCATTGCGGTATATCCTGAGTATAGTTGATTAGGCCCTTCTCCTTTCGCATCCACGACCAATGACACGCGATACGCAGTTCTACGCAGGGAAGCACAAGGTGGTAAAAAGTAAATATGTGGCACTTCGGAATCTCGTCAAGCAAGAACTCGATGTTGTAATTCAGAGCGGAGAACACTCTAGTGTGAGCTCCGCATTTCCTCATCGACATTCTGTAGCTGAAGGTTTGTGTAGGTCACTGATGCTCGTGCAACGATGGCAGTCTTTCGATTACACCGAAGAGAATGGGACAAGGGAAATAAACCACTACTGAAAACGAAAAAGCGCAAACAGTTGGAAGTCACGGTCGACGACGCCGATGAGGAGAGCAAGGACGAGACGGATGTAGAGAGAAGTATGTCAACTTTTCCTGGAGGTGGAAAGAAAGGCGTAAGTTCAGGCCTCACGACTATCATAAGACGTGGTTCTGAGGCATCGGGAAGCGAAAAGAAAAAATGGTGGAAAGAAGTGTTGAGTTCGAAGGTTCCATGACAGTATAATCCATCATCATATCATGTGTGTGGTAATTGCGTCCTCATTCGATTGCATAGTATATCATGAGACGAATGTTAAAACCATGCTGTTTGCATGTTAGTTAGTGCACAGAAACTCCCCATTGGTACAGTTGGTCTCGATGATGAACAAACAAGCAGTAAAATAAATATTGAGACCCGTAGGTCTACCACTCCGGGAAAGCGTGTCATCCTTGTGCAGGGGCCATGCTAATCTTCTCTGTATCGTTCCAATTTTTTCGTATGTCACCCCGAAGGGGACAGTTATGTTAAATGAAGTACTGTTGACACAAACAACATTTTGCTTTTTGTTCATCCGACGGGGTGATCACGATATCCGAGGCCCGACAAGCAGGCGTTTCAGCTCAAGAGTGCATCCTTTTCTTCATTCTA
>QLON01002927.1:0-14501 GCA_003313675.1 Termitomyces heimii
GTATGTATAACATACATGTAAATACTATATTTGTGGATGCTTAAAAGTTAGCTAAGCAATCTTGTTTTTTGTCTTAACTGTATATATAAAAAAATCCATCAAAATAATTGCTTTAATTTATTATTTATAATAGTGGCATAGCTTCTTTAAGACAGCTTCCTGATTATTTAAATAGATCTGCTAATGTTTAGAGATCTGAGTATAGTTTCAGGATCAATTTGGATATATATTAAAATAAAATACTAATAAGCTAATTTTTTAACATTTAAGCCATTAATAAGGCTAGTTTGACATGATTTGGAGAGGGCTTTTCAAAGTGGTTCTAGCTATATTATTTGCTTATAGTTATAGCAGAAGTTTATTTTAATTAAACTTCTTAATAATCAATTTTATTTTTGAAATAAATATTTCATTGTTTTTATTCTGGTTTTAATTCTTTTAATTTTCATTTCTCTATTTTGCCATTTATCCATCTCTTTTCTACTTTACTCTATTTGTTTTTCCTTTTCTTTTCTCCATTGTCTACTTGAATTTTTCTCCACTTTATCCTTTTTATTTCTACACTCTTATAAAATCAACTTCTAGAGGCTATGGCTTAATAAGGGAGATCTAAAGAAATCAAGTCTAAAGAGTTACTTTGTCAATTAGTAGAAAATAATTTGAGGTTGGATCATGTGATCATTACAGTATAATAAGTAATAGCATTTGAATTATATAAGAATTGCATGTATAGCAAATATGCATCTAGGCTATACAATGTTAAAATAGTACTTGAAAATGCATTAAATAACTTTGTTTACATTGACCTTTAGAATTCATCTAGTGTAACATCTTGAAAGAGGCTATTTATATGATGATGGCTATAAAAGGAGGCTTGTTCCACATATTAGAATATTTTTAATTCTAAAAAAATGCTACAACTACTTTAGCAGCATTTAAATCATACTATATAGAGTCTAAATGTTAAACTAGAAAAAAGCTCCATAAAGTATGAGTGGATGCTGAGCAAGAATAAATTAAAAAGTCCTAATTAACTTACTTGAACACTTACAGAATTATTCTAAAAACCGCTACTTTTCTATATATATACTCAAAATGGCCTAGTGGAGAAAGCCAATCAAACCATTCTCAAAGAGGTCTGCTACATGCTAATAAAGAGTGATGTACTTAAAGAGTTATAAGCTGAGGCAGCACTATATAAATTTATATCTAAAACTTACTGCTATCATTTAAACACTTAGGAAAAATTCCAAAGAAGACTTGTGTGGACTACCAGCAGTGAGTGAACCACTTGAGACTATTGGGGTGCATAGCTTACCTGATGAATTTGTAAGATTAAAACTTGATCCACACTTAGTAAAGATTCATTTAGTGAGCTATGCAAACAGTAGCTATCACCTCTATAATTAAGGCTTCCAATCCATTGTTATATCACAAAACATCATTTTTAACAATGGTATTGAACACTAATCACTGATAATCCTTAACAAATAAAATGAAGAGCAGATACCCCAGCAAATAAAAATAGTAATACACATACAAGTCATACTAGACATCATTTTCATATAACAGTCCATAGCTCTCAGGATACAGTTAAACAGTGAACCAATCTATTCAACAAATGCCACTGATGCTAACACTGAGAATAGCTAAGTGCCCACTCTATATCAGTCAAATCAGCTACAAAACTAACTTCTCCAATGCTTTGCTTATTTAACCAAGCCAATACTAGCTCTAATTACTACATGAGAAATATTTCAGCATGAGCAAGAAGCTAGAGCTGAGAAGGAAAAATGTCATGATCCACCTATACTCTCCAATGTAGAACCATACTAATCTCCACTTTTTCATCCTCGAATTTCTGACATTACTGATTCAATCACCAAGATCACCAAGATCCTCCAATGAGACTGCAACTACTTGCACTCTAGGACAATCTCAGTCTTCTTGTGCTGCTACAAGATCATTTTCAACACCTTGCAAATACTACTCTATATAATTGTCTTGCAAGACCCAACTCCCATATAATTGTTTTGTAACCTAATTCTTCCAATGCTTAATTGTCTCTAACACACAATTACTTCTAATGCCCAAGACACTTCATAGGTACTTAGGAAAGGCATTCAGTAATTAGTATAGTAATTTTAATATTGCACCTAGTTTCATCCAGTTTTGGTTTTTATCTCTTTTCTCTCTATTTTTTTAGTCTCTCTTATTTTGCACATCTCTGAATCTATTTCATTCATCTCTGAATTCTCTTTTCTTGACTTCTTCTCTCTACACCTTGCCTCATCTCAACTTTCTTCCTTTTTTTCAAGGTTCCTCAAGTTTTCCCTCTGCTCTCTCATTCTTTTGACTCAACTTGGCTCTGACTCTTGAACATCTCCAGTTTCATTTCTTTTTACTCCATCCTATCCTTGTTTTTTTCTTTACACTAACTCCTTTCCTATCTTACTCTGTTTTTCCTTCCTCTTTCCCTTCTCCCTTCTATTTTATCTATGGTTTAGTTTTTATTTCTCCTTTACTCTGTCTTGACTCTGTTCTTCTCTACTCACCTTCCTTCTCTTTATTATTACTATCTTTCCTCTCTGACCTCTAAATACATCTCTGGTCTTCTGTTTCACTTCAGTCTCTGTTACCTATTTAATTTGGCTCCTTTTCTCTTCTCCCTTTTTTTTCCCTCCATACTAGTTCCTTAGTACAACCTCTTTTAGCTCCCATGTGAGTTTCCTTTTTGATAAGACCCAACTAGTAAGTTCTTGCTCAATAGAGTGAGCCCTTGGGTCAGCAGGACCTGATAAAGAATAGGTGATGGGTGACATACCTAAAAGTTACTTGAAGGTGATGCAATGACTGAACTTATAAAAACTGGTCATCAATGAAGAGTTGAGGGTGATGAAAGATAGAGGAATATTTAAACCAGTAGATGAGTCAACAGTACCAAAAAATGAGAATGTGGTGGGATGTTGGTGAGTGTATGCCAACAAGTTCAATGCTGAAGGAGAGGTAACAAGATGGAAGGTGTGACTAGTAGCAAAAGGTACTCCCAGATAATGGGAGAAGACCTTGATGAGACAGACATAGTGATAGTCCAGCTTGAGTCTTTCAAGATGTTAGCTGTGATAGCTGCCCAAGAAGGTCTCCATATATAGCAGGTTAACTTCATTTCTATATACTCAAATAGTATCTCAGAGCATGAGATCTACATGCATTTGCCACCTAATTTCTTGGAGGGGAGGGGAAGCTTACACAACTCTGGAAAACCATCTTTGAATTGATGCAAGGAGGTTTTGACTGGTATTGGACCCTAGATGGAGCATATGGTGACTTGGGGTACAAAAGATCTAGAGCTGACTCATGCATATGGTCTAAAAAGGTTAACTCTAAAAGGACAATCACAAACACCTTTAACAAATTTACTTTATCAACCACAAAAAAAGAGGCAGAAACAGCAAAAAGGAAGCTAGCACACATCTCCAAAGTGAAGGATCTGGGTGAACCAACCTTTATCTTAGAAATAGCTATACATCAAGATGAGAACTCAAGAGAAATATTGCTTTCTCAAAAATTGTACCTTATGAGAGTTCTAAAAAGGTTTAACATGACTGACTGCAACCCATGATACACACCACTACCATTGGTGATAATCCTTACCAACAACATGTTGCCCAAAAACTAGGCAGAACAAGTATTCATGATGGATAAACCATACTGCCAACTACTTGGAGCACTCATGTGGGTGCAGGCAGTTACTAGACCCAACCCCTCTTTTTCTGTAATCTTACTAGCCCAATTCCAATTGAACCCTGGACCTTCCCATTGGAAGGCACTGGTCCAAGTACTGGCCTATGTAAAGGCAAAGCTGGACTACAGAATCGTGTACTCAAAGAAGGCAGGGGAGTCCACAGAACCGCTGGGGTATGTCAATGCAGATTACGGTGGAGATCTAGATACTGGGAGATCTACCTCAGGTTACATCTTCATGGATGGCTGGCAGACCGGTATTGCGGAGTTCAAAACAACAAACCACAGTAGCACTAACAACCACGGAGGCAGAATACATGACCATGACGCATGGATCGCAACAGGCCTTGTGGATGCATAACTTCTTACTCGAAATCGACATGCCTCAACCATTACCAGCACAGCTCCTGTTCGACAATACTTCCTCCATCTCACTGGCACAAGTGACAAAGGAACACGCTCAAGCCAAGTATATAGATATACGTCACCATTACATCCGTGAACGAATTCAAGGAGACATCGAAGTCAAATATGTTCCCATCGCTGAAAACATCGCTGACATTCGTACTAAACCATTACCTCGTGCCATCCACGACCACCTAATAACTCTCAAGGGAATCAAGAACCTCAACAGCTGTGTGCGTCAGGGGGAATGTTGAGCTAAATGACTCACTACAGCCACGACGTTCCTGTATTATCGGAGGTATTGCTATATCCTGATGGTGCGCCATAAGCCACACTGGTATCTACTAGTCTTTGTTTTTTTTTTTTTTGGTTACTTATTTTGGATATGGGAATACACCACCCTCAGTCGAACATCTACCTTGGAGTGACTGAGGGCGAGTATACTATTTTACCTGCTACCACTCGAGATATTTACTTACTGTACCCTGTAGACTAAAACTGTGTTTTACTCTGTTGGGGATGTGATATCTGTGAAGAGTACCACAGCCACGACATCAAGGCCACTCAGGCCAGACAAACGACAGCTTTGTGCCACTCACTGCTTTGTCCAGAATACATACATTAACCCGTCGAAAGTATGCGCAATACCCTCAGTTCGTTATCACGCACTGAGGGTACGTCTTATTCAACTACTTACGCACACACATATATTGATTACGATACCTAGAATTAACATACGTGTTATTATCTAGATTGGTCAGTTTCTAACATACTCTACATACAGTTGTTCCACTTGCGGATTCATTGCAAAGCGGAGTTTCAATCTTTCATTAGCTGAATTCATCTAACAGATCCAAGTTTTGTCTACTCGACTGGAAATGTTCTGCTAATATGTCCCATAATCACTCTTATACCTCAACAATGCCATTTATTATGCATACATACAATAACCTACCGAATCTTGCAGGTCCATCTAATCTATCCTGTTGTTCTGATTCGTACCCTTTTGCTGTCCTATATCATTCCATTAATCCTTACACTTGATACGTCTTAATTCACTGTTTTCATCCAAGTAGTATACAGTCTTCCTATAAATGTCCGAGTCATCGACTACTTGACAGTCCAGGCAGGCTTCAAATGAATTTCTGACTAAGGTGCGACATATTTGTGACATCCGACTCAATGGATCCGCCGAGACGGGTATAATAGTATTGTGATGACTTATCAAGCTAGAGTGACCAGGAAAACAATGATGAGTCAGACAGCTGATTGATCCAGAATTCAAAACATACTGGGAGTATCACTTCCTATAAAGTTGGTCTGGATGCCGTGATCACCTGCGCCTAGTCTTGATCAGATCTGTCCTGTACAATCCGTAGAGACGATGAGTCTCAACGGATGGCACCGCGGGGAGCGTTTGATACACGAAAAGCTTGGGCATAGTGACGATTATTCAATCATGTCCCTTCATCACAATATTAGGAGCGATCTCCCCGAAGATCACGCTGTGTTCTACACTACGCTGCTTCCATTTCTTCCCATTGTAACCCTGGATGCATCTGGTCGCCCTTGGGGATCGATACTTGCCGGAATTGATGGAAAGCCAGGTTTTGTTCGAAGTTCTCAATCAAAGCACAGCACCCTGTCTGTTACCGCAAAGCTCTGGCCAGGAGAACCGCTTCTTAAAAATGCTGAAACTTACAAGGGGGATAATTCGATGCTAGTCGCTGGTATCGGTGTCGAATACTCGACGCGGCGCAGAAACAAGTTCGCCGGAAAGGTCACGACGTTGGGAAAGAGTGGTGATGAGATGCATCTAGAGCTTTTGGTTGATGAAGCTTTGGGGCACGTTTGTTAACCCTTATTTCCCGATCTCGGAATTTTACTTTTGACTTGATAGAAATTGTCCGAAGTATATCACAATTAGAGATTTTGTTCCCAACCCGAACACATCTCCGACCATCGTCTCTCAAAATTTGGACCTCAGGTCAAACGATAGACTTCCAGACGAGGTTATATCTCTGATTCTGGAAGTCGACACTGTGTTCCTTGGGACGACGTATGTTGCGGCAGCCGACGAGGCATTGCGTTTTCCCTCCCACCTTGGCATGAACCAACGTGGAGGACACAAAGGCTTCGTCCGTGTTCTTCCTTTCGACGGTCGAACAATTGTAATACCAGATTTTTCAGGTGTGTCTCGATTATCGCTGTTGTATCTTTGTGGACCCATCAAAATTTCGCAGGTAATCGCTTCATGACCTCTCTTGGCAACATCGAAGCTACTCCACTCGCTTCCCTGACCTTCATCTCCTTCTCCGATGGTTCCATCCTCTATCTGACTGGAAAAGCTAGCAACCTCATCGGTGCTGCTGCTCAGCACGTCATGCCACGACACACTCTAAATGCCATCACAACTGTCTATGTTACCGGTTTTACTCTTGTTTCCGACGCTCTTCCCGTTCGCCAACGTCTTGGCTCTACTCCAATATCTAGCCCGTACAGTCCGCCTGTCCGCTTTCTTGCAGAAGAGCCAGGCGTAACGACTAGGATAGACGGCACAACTGTGCTTCTCACAAAGATTGAGATGCATAGTCCGACTATTGCAACCTTCTCATGGGCTCCGTCACAAGGGTTTAACGTCTTGCCTGGACAGGCAGCGATATTGGATTTCACGCCTCTCTTGGGTGCGCGAGGGTACCTACACATGGCTCCTTTTCAGCCCACATCCGTCAACGATGATCGTATCCGGACATGGACCGTGTCTTCAATCAGCACCGACGGAACATTCTCCCTTACGATGCGTGAAAAGCCGGGGGGTGCGGTGACGGGCGCATTGTTTAGTATTGCAAGGAGACTTCGGGAGGTTAGGCCCGAGCTTTTGAAGGATGCACGACCTATGAGTTTGAATGTAGGGCTCGTAGGCGTGGTTGGCGACTTCATCCTTCCTCCGGCCCACAAGACTAAATTTCTCTGGCTCTCAGGTGGCATTGGTGTAACGCCCTTCATCGCTATGCTCCGTAGTCTGAACCCAGCGTACGAGTATGATATACGGTTCATCTTGTCTATCCGTGAGCCCGAGGTGTTTGTTCCCTTGCTGAGTGAGGCGCTGCGAGATCGCCGAGGCAAGAGAGGAACAATTGTGATCGATGTTTTCTCCGAGAAAGATGTGCCGCAATTGGTAGAGGAGGGCGTGTTACTGCATCAGTACCGAGGACGCCTTTCAAGGAACGTGCTGATAGCTTCCACTGGAGATGTAAGTCTGCATGAGAGGGAGGTGTACGTTTGTGGTCCACCCGCGTTTGAAGAGGCAGTATTAAGTCTCCTATCAGACTTAGGCTTGGATAGGACCAAAGTTAGGCGAGAAGGGTTTCAATTCTAGATTTTTTATCATTTGAGTGAGTGCACGGTAGAGTGTGTTAGAATCACCGGCAAACCTCACGCGTCAGGGTGGCCAACGATGGCCAAAGTACGATCTCTTTATTCCACTCTCTGCTTTGACAACTAATACATCACATATCACACCATTGTCTCATAGAACTATATATGCTACATACATGAAACGACACCCTCAGTCACTTGTATACGACTGAGGGTGAGTAACTCGTCTACCTGACCATCTTTACGTTATACTTACATCGTACCACAGACTAGATAACTTACTACTCTGTATAGGCTCTAACAGAGTGGATATTGAAGCTTGGTGTCCACGGTTGGTGCAGTATCATCGGTTGAATACAAAATAAAAAAGGGGAGAAGAAGAGGATATAAATGATTCTGGACAGCTTCTACTTGAAATACATATTTCTGCGATTGAATGGAATGTCTTGCCCATTCAGGTTTGGGTAGCTCAATTTGCTCTATCTACAAATTCTTAATCCATGAAGCTCAGTATTTATGGTAGTAAGCACGTGACTACAGGTCTATATAAAGGTAGTTGGAAGCAATCTTACAGTTGCACACCTCTGATTTTGAGTGCCTACCATCTTTTCCTGAACAATTTACTTCTTTGTAAGTAGCATATGGATTTTTTCTTCTACCACTTGCAGAACTTTGTTTTTTTTTCTAGTAACAAAAGTGTTTTTTGTATTAATTGCATGCATATTTTCTTGATCAAGCAGTTGCAACTCTACTAAGTGGATCCAATACTAACTACATGTGCAGACTATGCAATGATTTTTTTTTGAGTTTTTCTAAATTAATGTTAGAATGTGTCACTAAACACTTGTGAATAAAATCAATGTCAGAGACTGCATGCAGCTAATGTTTCCTCAAAGAATATAGAAGAAGAAATACATTATGCTAATTTAATTCCAAGTGAAATAGATTTGAAAGACTAGAAAATGCTTTTTTCTCTTTGAAATATGTGCATAATAAATAGCATGACACATTTTTTCCCCTATTTCCTGAAAAAAAAGTATTGGCTGCCAGCTCATAATATGTTCTTTTTTTGTAATTGCAGACTATAAAAAAAAAAAAAACATAGTCAGGTGTTAACTATACAGAAAAAGAAGTATAAATAGGCTGTCAGCTGTAAATCCACATTTATCAGTCAACTTGCAGGTAAAAACACAAAAAATCCACTGTCTAATATCAAAGAGCATAAAGCAAAAGTCTGCTGCTCCAGATTACATAGCTCACAGGTGAAAAAAAAGAGAGAGAGAGAGAAACAAATAGAAATAATTTGTACTCCAATACTTTGCTGGTTACATAATATACATCACAAAGAAAGCTTTTTTTTTTTGGAGTAGCACTTGGGATGGTGGTGTAATCAGTGCCATAATCACCTCCACTCCACCTACATGCTGGTATCCTAGGATCACAATTAGAATTTCCATTGAAAAAAATTCAGCAAATATGTTAGTCTGCAAGAAAATGCACTGGCTCAAAACTTGGGTGAGGCAGCCTCAGCCTATCCCCCTTCTTTTGTTGGGTTTCATACCCACTAAAACCCCACTCTCCACCTTCACAAGAGGCCTTATAGGCAGTAAACCTAGACCTGTTCCACTTTATATGGCTTCTACTAGATTTATAGTTATTTTATGCCTGCCCAGCCTTCTGCAGGCCAGTTTTTTATCAAGGTCCATTCTAGAGTCCATCATCTTCTTCTATCATTGTGTTATATCATTCTCTAAAAATGGCAGATTCTCCTTTCTTATTACTCTCTTGTATTTGAAAATTTATATTAGGTATGCTAATTCTATCACTAGGATTCTATATAGTCAAAACAGGCCTTCTAACTCTTTCTTATTTCTTTCAGAGATTGTTACTAAGGGACTTCCTAGAATAGAGTCCACACTTTGCACTGGTAGATTTTCTCTAGTCAGAGATTACCAGACATTGTTTACTAGTTTCTACACCATTTTCTGACCTAGAGAAGAGCAAAACTTCCTTATTCTTGTGTCAGCTGCAAAGTAGTACCATAATGGCATTTCTTGCAGAATTTTTCTTTTGAAGGCTAGGCCTTCTAGGCATAAACTAGATTCTTTTGCTGTCTTATATAGGTCTAATAAATTAGCTAGTGCTTCTTGTCCAGGATTGCAGGAAGGGGTTGAATTTGACTCTTATATCTACTCCATCCTCTATTTTAGAAATATCCTTGGCTAGGATGACATCTGCAATGTGCACATTGATTTGGCCTAAAACTCAAATATAACTTTAGCCATGTGACCAATATAGCTCTATTTCTTGACACTATGTCTACTAGTCCTCTGCCTCCTACACTTTTATTTTGGTACAGTGCCTGTATGTTAACCTGTAATGCTTTGCCTTCCCACATTAAGCTACTAGTACATTTTGTTAATAGCTTCTCTACATGGCATGACATTCCTTGAACTTGAGTTAAATACTGCAACATTCCTGCAATAGTCATTTGCACAATAAGTTTCCTTCCTTCTAGTGTGGAGTAACTTTTTTCCCAGTTCTCCAGGCATCTATCAATCTTTTCAATAGTATTAGTCTATAGTGCTACTGGATCAGTTCTGTTACTAAATCACATGCCTGGTATCTTAGTTGCTTCACCATCTTTGACAATGTAGATTGGCCCAGGAATTCTATAGCCTCCTTCTTTGAGTTTATGGTATTTGATCAAGGTATTTCTGAAAGTGGAACTGCCAAGTGGGATAATTTCTGTTTTGGTAGTATTAAACTTTGCCCCCAATGCTATACACCAATCCTCTAGTATAACTTCTAGATCCTTTAAAGAGTCTTCTGCTGATAAGAACATAGTGGTGTCATCTGCAAAAAGGCTTGTTATTAATCTCTCTGTTTGACTAGAAATCTGATAACCCTTCAGATTTGATTCTTGCAATGAAGTAGCTAAGGGTTCAATTGCTATGTCAAAGAGTAGACATGATAGTGGGTCTCCTTGTCTGACCCCTCAAAATATCCTCCATGGGGAGCTTAGATGGCTATAAAGCATTATTTGTGTTTCAGCCTGGCTATACAAGGATTTTACTGTGTCTGAATTTTTTCATTGTTTTTCATAAATATTCATGTTCAATCTTGTCATATGCCTTCTCCTGGTCAAGGGCTACAATCATTCCATTCTGTTCTTCTGTCTTGGTGTAATGAATCATCATCCAAATTAGTTTGGTCTAGTCTATTATGCTTCTCCCAGGGATAAAGCCTGCTTGGCTTCAGAGATAACCTCTGCCAGGTAAGTTGATAAAGATTTTGTCATTAGTTTATAGTCTGTATTTAACAGGTGATTGGTCTATAGTTGGCTATATCAGTTTTCTCTCCCTTTTTATATAAAGGGCACATCCACCCCTCTGCAAAATCAGAGCCTTGAATAACATCATGCCTCTGTATGTCACCAAAAACCAGTTCTAGCAGTTTTATTATATTGAAAGTAGGCTTTATCTCCCTTCCCTGGTCATTTTGTTTTGAGTCTCCTATGAATTGATCATTCATAGACTTCCAAAGCTCATATGTTATTCCATCTATGCCTGGGGCTGAGCTGTTCTTTGAGTGTTTCAAGGCTTTGGACAGTTCTACCACCGATATTTCACCCTTGAGGCTGACTTTTTAATGGTTGTTTATGCTTTTTGATACTATTCCCAGGATTTTCTGTGTTTTTTCCTCCTTTAAACTGTCACTTCACAAAGCAAGCTCTTTAGAATATAATATTTTGCAGAAGTAGAAACAGACTCTACAAGCTCAGCATGGTGGATAGTCTGTGAATTACCGACTGACCATCCATTCCATTGATTTTATCTGCTGTAATTTTAAAGTGACAGTTGGTTCAGCGGGCGCACATTGGTCGCGAAGTGTGGTTATGCAAGTTGAAAGTCATGTACTACTTACTTGTGCAATTTATTATTTCGAGAATCATTATGAAACTGCAGTCTTTGGCCATTCAATTTCTCTGTTGATGAAACTGCTTAACAGTTGCATAAGGGGAGCCGGGTTTAATCAACGAATGTCATATCTAGAGGCTCTTTTGAGCGGTGGCATGGTGCTATCGGGTGTATTTTTGACTGAAAGAAATAGAAATGCAGGAGATGATTAGACATCGCCAAATTGGTGAAAAAATATCGTAATGACAAACATCGTTATAACTAGTACCTGATTTCTGAAACATCAGCATATTTAAGGCTATGATTTCTAAGTACAATATGAAGCCTGAAAATTGCGTGTAGCAGCGTCTACGCCCTGGATGAACCCATGTTCTGTTATAATAAAGTTCAGAAACCCGACTAGCTAACGAAGAAACTTACCATACTCCCAGTAACTCGTGCCATAATCTTGTGTAGTTTGCTTTGCCCAGGCCCCCTTGAAACCAAGCTCTGTCGTTCGTCCAAATGGATCGCTCTTCGAAGCGAAATCCAGAAACATGTTGCCAACCTTCCATCCCTTTAGAAACCCGTCACTGAAGCGCCAGTGCTCGTACTTGCCGGGATATTGAGTCCAATAACCCGTGTGGGCCGCTAAGCAATGCGAGTCATTATCAAACCTGTGCCATCTACAGGAACTTGCCGAGCGCCCTGTCCTTCTCTTTATCCCCTTCAAACTGACGCCTTTCCTCATCAATCGCAACCTCTCGTTTTCTGCGTAACCCTACTCGATCAGGAAATACTCCACTACCAACTGCGTCTCGTAGACTCCAACCTGTATCGCCCGCCCATTGCTTCTTATATGTCCAGAAGAACCATCCTGCACAATATTTCTCATATAATGCCAACTGTGCCCGGACATATTCGCCCTCTTCTCCATATTTTCCTGTTAGAGAACCGGGGTTGAGCCCTCCAGACCACTCGCCAATAACGAGACCCCCTCCCACTCTTCCTACTTTCTCAGTGACACGTGCAAACATTTGTGGCGTGGGTGCAGAAAGATCTGAAAGAGCACGTACGTGTTCATAGACAGGTGTGGAAATATCAGACGTCGTAAAACAGCGATATAGGTGATGATCAAGGACGAGAAGCGAAGGAAATGCCTTTTTCTGCATGAAGTCCGCATATTGATCCGTACGCCAGCAGTCTCCGAAATAAATTGGGACGTTGTTGTCGATTTGTCTAAGAGCTTTTATGGTTGACGTATACCAGCCCTGAAGGTCTGAATCGGATGAAGGATCTGGTTCATTGAGCAACTCAACACCAATTAGATTTACCAAAGGTGGCTGGCGAGAATTGGCGTGGGCTTTGAGCGCTCTAACCAGAGTACACAGGATCTTGGTCGTATGGTCACGATCCCGTCTGCTACGGAAGAACGTTGGAGGGTCCGATGTTCCTGAGTGGGAATCTTTATTCTGTTTGCCCGGTGCAGCATGAAGATCTTGACAATCCTCATTGAATAAGACCTCTCTAGCAAAGATAAAGAAAACCGACCGATAAGGACACCAAGCCCGTATCTATCTGCCGTCTCAATAGCTTTTGTTATCCGGGACCAAGCACCAGAGAAAACAGATAATAAGTCACAAAAAGCGGTTCCATACAATATCGATGGGTCAGTTCCGCATAGATGATAATATCCAATCTGTGAAAAGATTGGTGAAAATGATGACGCGTGCTCAGACAATGTATACCGACCGGTATTCTCACAGCGTTTATCCCTATTTGAGATATCCAGACCCAGTCGGACTCAACTATCCAATTATCCCAGTGGTACTCTAGAATTTCTCGAGCATTTCGACCACGAGCAACATCAAGATCACTCTGGCCAGGAGAAATTGCAAAGTGGTACGGCTGATCAGTAATCCATCGTTCCAGGACGAACCAAGAACCTTGTTCAGGTCACAGAATGAGGACACATTCATAACTCGTCTCTAGAGAATATTCCTGACCAAGATTGACCCCTCGATGTTTCCTATATCTGTAGAACATTGCCTCGGACACATTTGGCAATGGAAGGGGCGAATTTGTCACTGTCGGTCCGGGCTCGATGCCGAAGATGCTCTTCAATTTCTTTCCGAAACCTTTGACTTCCATAATATGGCCCGATTTACGAAAATACCATTAATTGATGTGGTATAGGACTGAGGAAGACACGTGTCCTCGGTAAGCCATGGGAGCACGGCTTTTTAAAGCCTGGCCACGGTGGGGTCGGTTGCGACAGCTGGTAACTAGATTTGTATTATTACATCCCGTAACCTGAAAGATTTTTTTGCGTCACTTCGTTGCGTGATGCGTTGACAATTCTGGCAGGCAACAAGACTTCGAGACGAAAAAGGAGAAACTATGTCCACTCCACAACGGTGCTTCGATCGCGCCCCCTGCAAGCCATGGTGCATATGAACTGGACCCGACGCGCGTTCCTTCTTCTGCGCATATCTGTGGTCCATATGACGTGGCGTTGAGAAGGTATGCGCGACAGGCCAATATCGAATTGTATATGAAGAAGTTTTCTAGCACGGCAATCAAAGTGTGTCGAGACAAGACTGATTTGTCCTTGACCGACCCAAAAGACCTTTTTGTGGTTTGGACAGAGAGTATCTACTATGTCTACACCTATGTCTACACCTTTTCATGTTTCTTTGTCTCGAACACTTCATAGGCTCGTTCTAGCTATTGGCTAATGGCTTTGACTGATTCTTGCATATTTCATGGTTCTGTGATCTGGGATCCAGTGCTTCGTACCTCATCAAAGTATCTTATTTGCCGTATCAATGATGCATATATTTACAACGACACCTCTTTCCTCAAAAGGCCTTGGTCGCATGCGAATGCCCTTGCTCATGCTCAAGCCTTTTTCACTTCTGAGCCTTCTCATCTGCCCGATTGGAATTCGTGATTTATATACTAGTCTATGATGCGCGGAAAGCGCTCGTACCCGCTTTATTGCATGGCTAGCTGTGCTTCCTCACATGCTCCATTCGTTGATGGTCCTGCGCATCCCTTGCGGGTGTGACAAAC
>QLON01002930.1:0-20993 GCA_003313675.1 Termitomyces heimii
GTCTTGATAGGGCTTACTATAGTGTCCGTCGTCTAGGATGGGAGGCGGAACAAGATACAGGAGTCACAGATACAGGAGTCACAAAGAACTGACAGGTAGCTTTTTACGGTTTTTTCGGAGGCCGTTCAACGAGCGACTTCCTCATCGGTTTCAATCTTGGCATCGCCATCAGAGTCTTACCATCAATGTCAGTCTCGCGTTCCCACCCCGTAATGCCACATTTTTCAGCGAGGTTGTCGTTACAGTCAAAAGCATAGATGAGCAAAGACTTTCCATCGCCGAAGGAAAACGTCTCTATCATATGCGCTTGAGCAACTGCGACTCGAACCATATTACACTTACTTGATATCAAGCGAAGTAAGGCCTAATCATGACTTGACAAGATTCGAGTGTGAAAGATTAAGTCGTGAAATACGGTATCATAAATAAATAAGTCGACATCACAGAATAATCATGACATTGAATCGTCAGATGGAACGAGCGGTCGGAAAATCGACGTCGTCCGCTTGCCCTCTGTGCCTAAACCAGCTGCTCGCTCGGCCTCCTCAATCGTATACGCAGGCTGTTTTAGTTCTTTGCAGCGACGCTTGTGAATCTTACTTCGCCAATGGGATTGAAGAGCGGAATCTGTCTCGTAGTACCTGATCGACACATAGGAGACATAAAAAGACATAGCACACAATACATGGTTTTGTACATACTTTGCACATTCCACACAATAATGCTGAGCGAGACCAGGCTTTTCGAGATCAATTGGCTGCGCTTCTAATGCTGCTCGGTTCTAAAAAAAAAAGGTCCAAGGTCAATGGAAAACCCCGCAAATAAAAGATTGTTACAGACTTTGGGGTCTAGGTCGATAAGTTGTATCAAGTCCAAGTCCCGCGATCTGACCTGGAGCAGGGCATAAATTCGTAAGAAGGCGACAAACTAGAAACTCAGCATACTCGTGTACGAGACGCCCTGTGAACATCTCGTCGCGCATGATGAGCTCGAGAACGGCGGACACGACCCATTCGGACGAAGGGGCCGAAGAAAATTTCTCGTAGTTGATTTGGAGATAAGATCACTTGCAGATCTTTATCTGATGCGAACCTGACGACTAACAGCCCCCTCTTTCATTTAACGATATGCTATGTCAAAGATGGGTGCATCATACCTCTTATTCTTGACACATTTTGTATGATGCGATTGAAGAGAAATAGTTTCCTGATAACATTCAACGCAACTATTGCTCATCTACCCCTACCACCCGAACCTCTTGTATATAATTTGCAGATATCTGACATCACACGGCGACAGAAATGTCATTGGAAACTAGAAGAAGATCTGTAACCACAAACTACAGATGCGATACCACTTCTCAAGTCCAAACATTTAACCTCCAGACATCCTGAGCTACAGGGGTCCAATCTCAAACCAAACAAAGTTGACTTTCAACTCCTATCCTATCTAATTCGATCCGGTTCCAGAAGTGAATTGAGAGTAGCACTGCCATCCTCCGAAGCCTATTATCATTGTAAATTTAATCGGTTGATTTGCATGTGTTCTAGGTAATGGCAAAAAACGTTGCAAAGATCAAACCTCACTGCTCTCACGAATGATCAGAGGGGATCCATATCGAAGACGACATCTCCCCAATTTGGTGCCTCTGCAGTCCCAACGACTTTTGAGTGTCCGTACCGCTCACATTCCAGGCTCCATTGAATATTTCCAACGACGATATCCATCATTACTCCGACATACATGGCGATTTTCGCATCTTCACTCGCTCCGAATGACGGCAGTGTTTTGCTTCTTTGTTCAAAGTTTGCAAGGACTTGGCAAAATTTTCTGCAGGTGTAGTCGATTGCACCTTGCCTGTCAGTATCAGGCAGCCGCGTGACAGGATCTCTGAGGGCAACCGTGACGATATTATGGTGCGCACCACATGTAAGAAACTCTCTCTTGTATGAATAGAGGTCCTGTGAGGAAGCGCTGTTACTCAAGGACGATCCTGAAAGAAAGATGACTGACGTTTGCGAGAGAAACAAGGTCAGAGACTTGTTCTTCTAACTTGAGAATCTCAGGGTGCATCAAGACCTCATGAGCTATGTCTATTCCATAGATCCAGCGCCCAATATGAAGAAATGGGCGAACACCAATTGTGTCTCTTCGGACCTTCATGTATGTCTCCACAGTCAGTCTGGTATCCGGCTTTTCGCGATCGGCAGCTTCGTTCACCATTCCTTCTGCAAGAAGGACATTGCTTTCAACCAAGGGTGACCGGTAAGGGTCCTCGATAGCGTTTAATACCTGATCAACGGAACTATGATAATGGGCATATGTAAGCTGGTAATGGCCGAAAGTATCTCAAGTTACGCAACTCTTTGATGATTGCTGCAGGTCCTTCCTTCTCTTTGAGTGTCTGACTGAACGCTTGTTTATATATGTCCGCCCATTTGCGAGCTTGGATAGTATTGGCGGGTGCATCACTAGTCATATGTACACCAGCATTGGGCTGGTGAAATTTTCTGAATACTCACGTTAATTGCTCTAGGAGTATACAAGCAATCAAATATTCGAGGCAGACACCCAGAGACCTCGAGCTAGATCCCGGAAACGATCTAGAAGCAAGGAGCGGTATTTCCGTGTCCTTCCAAGCCTAGACGGAGAAAAGTTGGTATAAATCTTAAGGACAAATTTATGCCAGACCTCTTTGTATGCAGCACTGAGAACCCGAGATGAATGGATCCATGCCACATGTTCTGCTGCTATAACACCGTGGTTTGGGTTGTTAGACTTAATGTATGTTTGCAGGTGGTTCAAGAGATTCGAGATGCGGTATTGAACCATCGTCGGAGTAGTTGCAAAGACTACAAAATGGGAGTAAATGGCGATAGTCGTCTCAAGTTTAGCGCATTGTACAACTCTTAACACTCATATACTGTTTCCTCCATATCCGAACTTACTGAAACAATTGTTACTCCCACAAAAACACTATATCGAGCCAGTCAAAGTGCATTACCTCTGTGTATTTGAGTTTGAACCGCTGTTTTGATTACTCCTTTCCTTCTCCATATTATGGTTTTGCTCGTCGAAGATAAGAAAAGACTTACAACCAAACACTCTTCATTTCGTACCAAACAGTCCTTGAAACTAGGACTTTTACCTAGTTAGGCAGCTTTCCGAGACTCGCAGCCCGAGTCATCACAAAAACTGTTGGAATCTTCCAGATACCACACGGCGCGAGAGCCGGCCAGGATTGGCATACAGTCTACAGCGCCTTCATGTTTCATCCTGAGCGCAAACGTGTAACACTGAGTAAGCCTTCTTATTCAGTTCCCAAGCCAGCCCCCGCTATACAATACAGATTGCACCCACGGACAGTCAAGAGAAGTATGTCAGAACGCGATATTGATATTTGTTTATCACACAAAGTGACAGTCATCATCTGATCTCCCTTCATCTCTCATCGTCCATGGCCAAGGGTGAGCCGAGTCTATCTGAACCTGTTCTTGTCGACTAACAGCCAGATATCAGTCCCACGTAACTTCAGACTGCTTGAAGAACTTGAGAAGGGCGAGAAGGGTATTGGTGATGGCTCGTGTTCGTACGGTCTCGAGGATGGTGACGATATCATGATGAGTAATTGGAACGGCACGATCATTGGTCCAGGCCACGTACGTCCTCCTCTGTCCACGCCAGTTGCGTCATCGACACTTTCTTGAAAAGACTGTCCATGAAAATCGCATCTACAGCCTCAAGATCACATGTGGCGATAATTACCCCGAAGCCCCTCCACAAGTCCAGTTCCTCTCTCGCGTCAATCTCCCTTTTGTCAACCAGGCAAATGGCAGAGTTGATCCCCACAATCTTGCTGTGCTAGCTTCGTGGTCTCGCAATAGTAGCATCGAGACCGTGCTTGTGGAGATAAGAAAGCACGTTTTTTTTTTATCTAACTTTTTGAATTCAGCCTTACTCTGACCAATTAGGGAAATGGCTTCCCTCAACAACAGGAAACTTCCCCAGCCTCCAGAGGGTTCCATGTTCTAAGTGACAAGAGACACAACAAATGATGTGCATATGACATTGTGGCGGCAGACGGGAACGATTGATGATTGCGGGTATTTCTTTAACATCTCATCACTTGTACATTCATTCGACAGAGTCAATCTTACGCATTTGAACCCGCGATTTCTTTGCCTCGCGATAAATCGTCAGTGTTTCCTCAGTGCGACCCATTGCAGATAGCAAAGCGTCGGTTCATACATGGTTCGCGATAGCAAAATTCTTATCTGGGCAGCTTCTAGCTCAGACGTATCCGGTCGCACTTCTTTAAGCGCCCGACCCTGCTTGATATCTATATTACATGACACCAGCCTCTTCTCAGGAATCCGAGGAACGATCATACGAAAGGAAGAATTGACTGGCTGGATCGGTTGGTTCATTTTCATATACACATCCGCTTCCGAGATTAAGACATATTTCAGGTACCACTGTGTGATCGAATCGGTAGAAAAGGTCGGATGTATTCAGTCATGCCTTACCTTTCAATGTTTGTTTCTACTTTAGGATCAATGCACCATCCTATCTTGAGACATTTGTATTGCAAGACCACCCTGTTCCTTTTCAATACCCCTTGAATCTGAATCGCCCGATAATTAACCGTAGCTAGACCGAAACTCATTGGAATGGTTTGAAATATGGGATGGAAGCAGATTGAATAACTTTTGCGGTCCGCGAACTAACAGCCGCGGCTTGCCTTCACACGCTCAGCACAGTTCGTGTACTAGCTGTGCTACGGAGTGTCTCGGAGCAAGCGACTTTCTCAAGACTTAGACAACGGGTTGACAATTGATCTACGGGAATTTGGTGGTCTTCTTGGAAGATCTATTTCCTGACAAGAATTGTGATCCACTGCAGTCGGATGGTTTTTTTTCTGGCGACATTGGGTCAAGGACTTTACATATGATCTACGTCCGACGATCTGTTCCATGGTAACAATTTACGGGAGACGGACGGCCTCTTGGATGCTTGGCAGGTAACTTGCAAAAATTTGAGAAACCTTCGCAGGTACCCTGAATATTTCTTTCTCGATATAATAGTATATATACCTCTTGATACGTCGGCCAGGACTCATAGCCTCAGGATATCTCGCAGATAGCAAAGACATGCATTTGCACCTGAAGCATCTTACTGCCTTCATTCTCTTGGTCGTCTCGCACTCTGCACACGGTTACGTAGTCCCAAATGGGCATGCTAGGGTGCGCTCGGCACCGTCAGAAACAAAGGTCCTCATCCTGGGAGGTGGCGTGGCAGGCGTCATCGCCGCTCGCACATTGCACGAGCAAGGCATCGATAACTTTGTCATCGTCGAGGCTCGAGACGAACTTGGTGGCCGTTTGTATAGCACGCCGTTTGGCGGCCATGTCGTCGAGGTCGGGGCAAACTGGATACAGGGAACACAGACGGGCGATGGACCAGTCAATCCTATCTGGGAATTGGCGAAAAAACATGGGCTTAAAACACATCCCAGTGATTTTTACGGCAGTTTAAGTGGGTGGGTACAAAAACGCGGCTTTTTCTGGCTGATCTCTTATGGCGGCAGCAACTTTTGATGAGTCCGGCGGCGTGGACTATGTGGATTTATTCAAGGCAGCTGTTGATAATTTTGATGAATATGTCAACTATACTGGTGCGCTTATATCAATTTTCCACAGTATCTTATTTAGACCTCTTCGCTCCCTAGGTGAGCGCTTGTCCAGAAATCTGGTAGATTTGACAGCCAGAAGTACATACGACTACATTGGAAAGAGACCTCGCAATGCTCGCGAAATGGCCGTCGAGTATATGAATGTAAGAAAGCGCATATTACAATATCCTTCCCTAATTGATGCGTTACTCGCAGTTCGATTGGGAATATGCTCAGACTCCACTCCAGTCATCCGGAATTGCGACTGCAAGGGTGAGTTGTAACTCCATAAGCGTTAACGAACTCAGCCTCGAGCTCATGCGCCACACCATCAGAACTCCAACTTCACTTTTGAGCCAGAAGCAGGTGGATTCTCCGACGAAAACATGCTGAGCATTGATCAACGCGGCTACAAGATATTCATTCAGCAGGAAGCGGAGACTTTCCTAAAACCGGAGCAACTGCGCCTTAATGCCCTTGTCAAAACCGTAGAATGGTCGGACTCCGGCGTCACCGCTTCCTTCAGCGATGGGTCCTCGATCTCTGCGGATTATGCTATCTGTACTTTCAGTCTTGGTGTTCTCAAGAACGACGACGTCAAGTTCCAACCTAGTTTCCCCGGTACGTTTCCCTCACACTTATTATGGGTGTAATATAGTCTAAATATTTAAATATCTACAGATTTCAAGTTGGAAGCTATAGCAAGCATGACGATGGGGACCTATACGAAGATATTCCTCCAATTCCCAGAAAAGTTTTGGTTCGACACCGAGGTTAGGATCTGATCGACTCTTTCTAGGCTCTCCGATTCTGATGCCCATATACAGTTCGGTCTTTATGCGGATTCTGAACGCGGACGATATCCCGTATGGCAAAGTCTTGATATGGAGGGCTTTTTGCCTGGATCCGGAATTATCTTTGTCACGGTTACTGTGAGTTGCTTTCCTAGTTTCAAGACGATTTCTTTCAATTACAACCACGAACGACAGGGTGACTACTCGGAAAAAATCGAAGCCATGACCGACGCAGCAGTGAAGGCGGAAACTTTGGATGTTCTCAGAACTATGTATCCCAATACCACCATACCCGAGCCTCTGGACTTTAAGTTCCATCGCTGGCACAATGACCCATTGTTCCGTGGCTCATACTCGAACTGGCCTCCAAGCTTTGTGAGGCAGCATCACGACAATTTCCGAGCGAACGTAGGAAGACTTTACTTCGCTGGAGAAGGTACCAGTCAAGATTTCTATGGTAAGCTGTTTATTTCCTCCTCTTGAAGCTCGCGGAGTATTAATGCGCCACTCTAAGGATACATACATGGAGCTTATTTCGAAGGCCAGGATATCGCAAATGCCGTAGCAAAGTGCATTAAAGGTGGAGGTTGTGTATCACTTCAACACTATGAAGAGGTCAAGAATACTGTACCATATTGAATGGTGATTAAACTTGTAGCTGTATCAAGATCCGTCTTGCTAATATGTCTGTACTGAAAAAAAATCAAGCATACGTAATTTGAACGTAGGATTATATAGTGAACCGCAGCCACGTACCAAATATATATCAGCCAGCATGAACGGACTTTCGCGTTTACCAAAATACACTCACACTGCCCCTGACTCAGGGTAGTTTACCCGACTCGTAGTGCGAAGTATGTTGTCAGGCATGATGCATACCTGACCTAGATCCTGCCGTGACCATGGAAACTAGCTGATCGGCCGCTGGCACTAAGGCGCTTAACCCCTCACTCAGCGCCGACTTTTTCCATCTACACATTATGTGTATGACGTACACAAACAAGGCTACCCTGACTTTGTTGTACCTGAGTATTACAAAAGACTTTGTGATCGCATTCTCCTTGTGCGTCGCCATTTCCTAACTTCAAATTTTTACTAAAAGCCGCGGATTGTTGAAGCAAAACAAATCTCTATCTGCAATCGTCCAATTAGAGACTAGCACGTCACATGTGTTTCACCATAGCAAAACCACAGCAACTTACCAGGAAAGGCCAACATCAAGTGTTTATCACCCCTGATATTGAACTTCTGTTAACATCTGTTTCAAGTGATCTCGTTCCCTGCCTTGTTGTCTGTCACGGTAAATCCACGGGCCGTCTAATTGCAATTATCGCATTGAAAGGCGGTCCAGATGGTTCTAAGGCGTAGATCGTGATTGTCGCTTCAGATGTCAGCAGTCACTCTCTGAGGAGAAATTCCTCTGTCAAGGCAATAGAATAGAATGTTGTGTCATACTGTAAAGCTTTTCCGATATGCCCGCAACATTGAAAGCTGATTGGGCAGAATCACAGGCTCTCTTGTTATTATGATCTTATATTACACACATCCATCTAATACTTTGAGATGGTGTATGTCTTTACCTTCGATAATTCTTGTTGCGTAACATGAAGGATGGTTCACAAAGAAGCTGTGTCCGGACTATTTGTGTCAATCACATTAGTCGCTCGTTTCATAAACAATGTAATCGGTTTTGGCAAACGATTTCCATCTTCTGGAATATGATTCATCATCTGTAGGGAAGAAATCCTGCTTCAACATCAATCCTTGTGCGCATAAGACCATTTTTAGGTACAATGCTGTGGCGCGGTGCTTAAAATAGACAGAATGATGATTATCACTAATTGATTCGTACGGATAATCTAGAATCAATCCACTCTACAAAACATGGTCACTGAACCGTCTAAAGGTAAGGTTATTATCCACGATGACCAAGGTAATGGAACGAATGCATGACATATCAGGGGCTTAGGCTTTGTAATCCCTTACCCGTTGTCCGTTGATGTAATTTGCATCGCTAATGATGATTCGTAGACGGATGATTCCTTCTAGTTTGGAAATTCCGTCAGCTTAGAAGATTACCACTTATTCCGGCGGCATCGGCGATTTTAAAACTGTGACAAAGGTGACTATACCTTGCTTGTCAGCACGACTACAGGCGAGTCCTGAACGTACAGCTATCAGGACTGAATCCCGCAAGTGTCTTCTATTCTACGTCCCAATAGTTTCGGGTCTATGCATCCTGTCTTTTCTCCATCTCGACTTCTCCGAACGGGATATTAAATCCTAACTCTTGTAGGAGAGTCTCTTCACTGAAACGGGAAGCCGCCAGACAGCGCAGCCTCGCTAAGCGAGAGCGATCGTCCTACGTTCTTAGATGTCCAAACGGAACAAGAAAGGAAGAACGAGAGGGATATAGTGACCAATATAAATGGCGCGGAAGCAAACACGGACCAAGCTAGGTATTTTTTTGTCTTTTCTTGCAGTGGCGTATACGGGTGGGACGTCTCCCTTCCACCTGCTGGGCATGCTGGGCTGAGCATCCGTGATCGAAGTCAGGTTCAGTGATGTAAGTCAGTATACCTATATCTGCCTTGACGCACGCAGTGTGGGCCTATAGTCCCGTGCAGAGAAGATCAGATTCAGGTGGCCGTAATCGTAGGATGAAAACTGTGGACTTTTCTGGGCTTTCTATTTATTCGTGTGAACCTGACGCTATGTGCATACAATTTCGAAGCTATGAAATATAAAATTATATTCACAATTCACACCTCAAAATCAAAATGACATCGAACGCTCAAGATCTGCCTCAGTGGCACATAGAATAAGTCTGAGGAAGTTATTGTAGATCGTAACTACCTCGGGTCATCATCGGGCAAGACAGATTAATATATCTTGTTCATGATTACGGCACTGTTGAGGAGGCGTTCCAGTCATCGACAGTGGTACGTGGGTAAGAATGCTACGAGGCTGGAAACAACAATGTATCAATCGTTGCTTGAGACTTGGCTTTCTTGAACGAAATTGGTATTCAACTCGGCTTCCCCTTGCTTCACGGACTCTCTGACAATGACGAGAACAGTAACTATAAGCGGATCTGCCCATGAGTAGATCAAATGATGACATTGTGGAGTAAATATGCGTTGTTGATGCCTTTACGGGACAATCCACAATATGTCCTTGACACGCGGTGATGTTTTGGTCGGCAAACTCGCAGAAAGTCCTACGTTGTTTCCAAGACCTCTCAACAACCTAGAATATTCCCTTGAGAATGCAAGACTGAATGACAAGAACTAAAAAAGGTAACAAAATGTACGACACCCATAATATAACATATATTTAGATAATTGCACCTGGAAGCGCTTAGCTCTAAGCTTCACGTTTAAATGGTTTTAGACGTCTCACGATCTAAAACCAAATTATCTTCAAAGAAAGAGCAACCACCAAGGGCGAGCGAGATGGTCAATGAATGCACCATCCAAAATGCTCGTCTGCGTTGAAATGATGAGATCCTGCTCTAAAAAGTCTATTGAACCAGCTTGGGGCACACATGGCAGATATTTGGGTCGCAATTGGTAGATCAGAAGATACTGATAGTTGCTAGGCCACAGCCTACAACATGGATGCGAAGAACACGTAGTGTTTTGGAGTCCCGATCGAGAATTTTATTTATTTATTTATTTTATCGTCTCATTTTGCACGTTACACACGACAGGTTAGCTCCCCTACAAGGACTGTAGAATCTTCGCCCCCCTGCCTACGCGGAGAATGAACGATTCAGCGCTTCCAAACGCTGTTTAGACTACACTCCCCTGTTAGCACCTGTTATATACTTCGGTTCGTGAAACTTGGGTGACTGAGCTACGAGAACCCTTTATGCGGGCTTGGGGTTAGGACGAGCAGCGGGGGCACTATCCCAGGTCTGTTTGATTGGAGTTGTCAGTAGGGAGGGTAGAAAAAATATCACTGGATGAGGAGCGCTTTCATACACAGTATTATAACAGAAAGATACAGCGAGACTTCCGAGAAATGTTTGCTGGTTCGTATATGTCTCGTTAGTGACGTCCATGAGAGTATGCACCGCCTACCATGACCACTGAGACAAACGAGCTTTCCGGGTGGAGGATGTGCGTCGGGTATGAGAAAGTTGACAGACCGAAGCCCATACTATAGCACTCTAAAGCGATCCACAGAGATATCAGCAATCTTTCTATCATTTACGTTTCGCGGGGTGTTCCAATAATGACTGTTGGGGTCTGGAATTACGATTCAAAGCCATGGTCAATTTTCTTGGCTGTTAAGTAGCGTAATACCTAATAATCGTGACAAGCAGAACTGGAGTGACTGGAAAAAATTCCTGAGCTTCAGGAGCTCAAAATGTGGACCGTCTAATAATTAGTCAATCATTAGCGACAGTTTCAAGACTGCTATTTGCTGACCAAGTCTTCATAGAAAGGAGACGTGCTTCATCATGTACACAAGTCGCACTTCGGGTAGTCCGCCTCTTTACATGGAGCATTTGAAGCAGACCGCTGCTGCTGGGGAGAGCAAGATTTTGATGATCGCAAGGTGAAATCGATAGCCTTGTAAGGAAAGAAGTCGTGGGAGGTCTGCTCCGGCCCGGATGTCAGGTTTCACAAGCCACAACGTTTAAGGCGAAGCCTAGCGGGGATCTACCTTGAAGGTTGGCGCTCTGCTGAAACTTCTCAAACAACTCTTGAAATTCAAAAATTGCCCCAAGCGAGTAAATATAGTGATATCTCCGAGAAAAACGTTTATCCGACTCGGGTTTAAAGGTTGCTGTCAGTAAAGGGGAAGGGTAATAGCAGTATACTAGAACTATTGTAAGGGCAGGGATCTAAATAATGAAAAGTAAGATACTGTAATTCGCTATAATTATCACTTTAAATAACAGCTGAAAAGAAATTATTAACGTATACACACTCAGTTATTAGATTAAGAAAGATGAATGGTTGCCCTGACAATTGAGAAATTATCGGTGAATCTCTCGCGGAGAATTGTTCAATATATGGCTGTAAGCCAGTGGATCCTTCCGAATGAAGGTGTACCAGCGCTATGGCGAGTACGCGAGATTTGTTCAAAAATGGAATATTGAGAAGTCGCGGAGCGCCGTAAGCAATTGGACAGCTGTAAACTTACATCTATTATGATGGTGAACGTTCGAAGACTGCATCATGATAGGAGGATACACGACGGCGTTGAATGTCCGAAAACCCATAACGGCTGCCATTCAACCTTGACTTGTTGATGATGGGCGCCTATCTATGACCGAAATTCGAGGAATTGAAATAAATGGTCACGTTATTCGCTTCCATGGTCCCATGGCTTAGTTGTCTGTGAAATGGCTCAGAGAATCTCACGGAGAGAATTAACTAAAGAACGATGAGAAAATGCTGCTCCAGGTTGATACCATGTTACGATCCGTATGGCTGTTAGCCCAAGGTATGTGTAGCAGAGAACCAGTAGCCATAATGACTTCAGCTTCAAGACACCGAAGCTAATATGACCGTTATGTATCGGGAAAGTATAATCCTCGGACGGAATCCCTCACATCATAGTTCGCGATTCGCGGCTGATGATGATCCCAGAACCAATGGTGTCCCGACATCAGCAGACGTTTTCTTACGGAAACTCGCATGTATTGAGCCTTGTCACAGACCAGTTCAAGGAGCGGAGACGTGATAGGAGATTACAATCTCTCCGGGCCTGCTTCTCGGTGTGCAAGGGAAAGTATACACGGGAGTAATCAGGGGATTAGTGCCGGGAGGTCGAGATTTTTGAACCCCAACAATAAGGATAACGGTAATCAAATAATGCGCTGTGGAGCACAGGAGGGTTGAAATAGGCACATTGGTGAAGAAACAGCCGAAATAGGGAATCTGTGGGCGCCGGTCGGGAGAAGATATACCTCGCATTGAACAGCAGACAAAAATGGCCAATTGAAGTCCATCAGGGAGAGACAAGATTTCTACCCAACCCTTCCGGGATCTCGAATTGAATAGATTTTGTTCGGGGTTCTGCGAGCAGAAGGAGAGGGGGGAAAGTAAATTATGATCACAAGCTTGATGATCCTCGCGTGGGCCGGGCGCACAGTCTGTGCATACACGTTGCAAAAGCGCATCACGAGCCTGAAACCTGTGCTTCTCTGTCTTCGAACGGGGAGAGTACCTGCCATAGAAGGTTTGGTCCATGTGGCTTTCCTGAACCTTGTCGCCACTGCTCGTACTACCCCACGTGACGCACGTTCAATAAACACCATTTTCTGTTTCTTCTGTCAGGATAAACAAAATCCACGGTGCATTCCGAACGAGATAGTAGATTGAGTATGAAAAACACGACGCTACGATGCGGACGGAGAGGAGAAGTCGACTACGAGTTATTGTTGCCTTGACCATCGTGGGACAGGACAGGTCCAAGAATGGCTTACCATGCCTGACATGTGTCTTAGGACAAACCCTGACAAAGAACATGCTCACATTGTACTAAATTTTCAAGGAAGCCAGTGGACGACACGTCTCCATAGACGGACTAATAGGTCCCAGCCACCCGGTGTCGCACGTAGACCGCCGTGGGGATGTACGAATATTCCAACGGGGCGAAGCGCTCGTCCCAACGTTACCGGAGAGATGAAAGCTCGATCTGGGCGTCTGAGACCCACGCCAGATACCATACATGACTAAGTCTATAGCTTTTCAGCAAGCGTGTGTTTCATGCCGCTGTGCAGGAAGTCAGACAAGGATTCTTTGAGAACTGAATTTGAAACATATGCTCGAGCCTAGAAGCTGCATTAAGTGTCGAAGTAGCAATTGACAGATCTGCGAGACTGAGATGGATCGCAATGGGTTGTTCAAGGGGGAAAGACGGAAGAAGAGGGGCACGGGTCAAGACGGGGAGATGGCGACCGACCGCGCCACCGATGGTAGTTGTTGTTGATCCCAATTGGACCCGAAAGGAGACAGAAGGGATAGTCTCATACGGCGTTACAGTACGGAGCAGGCGGCGCAAGATCCCCTTGAGATGAAAACTCCCAAAACATTGTTCCGCCTCGCCTTTGCTCTCTCCCGCCAATTCCATCTATGATTTTTGGCAGTTTGAGTACGTTTCTGAGCTTCTTCCAATCCAATCCTCTCAAGATATCTATATTTATACGCACACTAGACCTCATCTCCCATCGCCATCGCTATGGCTCGCGTCCTCGCATCGCGTTTCAATTATCATCGCATCTCAATCTTCATTGTATCTCAACATGCCATCGCATCAAACTGATCCCACCAAGTATCCATCCATCTGTTCGCTTTCTTTGTGAGGGGGGCGGGGCGTTACGGAGGGCGGGGAGGGACATGAGTGCATGGGTGCAATGAGTAGCTTTTTTCTTTTTTTAGCTTCGTCTGCGCAGCCTGCGTAATTGGCGGGATGTCCTTGCGCCATAAAAAGAAAAGAAATTGATGAACTGTTTGATTTCATGCACAATGAGTACCGAGTTATCCCATCCGAATGATATGATGTCAGCATCCTTTAAATCCCCATCAGATTGTAAGCTAGAAGAAGAAGAAAGGATTCTGTGTTTCGACTTTGACTTGGAGCTTCCATAAACACCACCACCGCGCTCGCTCATTGGTTTCCTGCGATGTGGTAGAGTGGGGTGTATTCATCAAACTACCCGAAAAAAGAAACAGAGGGGAAAAAAAAAGAAGGCAGAAGGAATGACTTCGCAGGTGACTTCATCAACGCGGTTGCCAGGATGAATTTTTACTTCTTTTTTTTTAAAGCGGAATGGAAGTCGGTTTGAGTTCCAAGGCATGACCCAAACGGGGGAGCGTTTTGTCCGTCTCCCATTTCCAAGATTAGGACCTACGTTACACGCTGCCCGGGGCGTCCCCTGAAACGGGCGGAGGAAACCGAGCGATTGGTGGGAGGGGGAGGGAGTTTTTTATCATTTTTCATGTCCAAGGGGATCCAGCCCACGTCCGAAACGGCGGCTGTGGGTATGGGTATAAACATGGGGCGTCCTTCCCCCCACCCGTGCGGGGTCTAATGGGCAAAGGCGTAATTTACACACACATCAAACACGACGCTCTCATCATCATATCATCATTCACGTCCTTTCTTATTTTTTATTTTGGAGATTTCTCAGGCTGTTTCCGGAGGGTAGCGTACGCCTGATTGGTTTATCCCACTCGTTCCAGCCCCCGTATTCTTTTGTTGGACGATGGGACCACGCATCTTTGTTGACGCGATTTCTCAACAAAACATTGGGATTGTTACATCGTGCGGGCGAAACCGAGTGATGGTGAAGAGTGAAGTTATGTTATAGATGATTAATCAGAAAACATTCTCTCGTACGCGGCATTCCTTTTTTTTTCACTCAGTACCACGATGATGGATGGATGACACACACGGTTCATTTTCTGAAATGAGGTGTTCTCGTAAGAGGCACATTGCGAGCGCCGTGTGATTCTTTTTCTTTCTTTCCCTCTTTTCTTTGCGGGCAGAGTGATTTTTATGATATTGATCAAGTTACTGCGAGTGATTATCAAGCTACCGTCATGGTCGAGTCATTGTGGGAGGGTTGGGACTTGAGGCAGTCAGTCAGTCAGGCAGCCAGTCAGTCAATCAGTGGCTGGCTGGCTGACTGACTGACTGACGGGGCGCTGACTGATGATTGACGACGCGTTGACTGATGCTGTATGTTCCGTTTGGTTAGGAAGGAAAAGGTGTGCATGTTAATAATGTATATTCCAAAGAGGGATAGGTGAGGAGAGAAAGGGAGTGCGGGGGCAGAGCGAACGAGCACTGGATGGGGGTAGCACTCCCTGATGCGAGTACATCGTGATCATCATCATCAGATGCAGACCGCAGAACACAGACCGCAGAATATAGAAGAGCCGAGAAGAGAAGCAAGATACGTACATAGATAGATAGGTGGGATATCATCTCGAGTTCGGTGGGCTGTTTGTAATTGGGGCTGAGGACACAGGTACAGGGTTTCCCCCCCCCTCCCACCGGTCGTGCCGTTTCGTCTCTCGTCTGTTCGTTCCTCTTTGTCGATGGGAATGATGTTCCTTCTCATCCATCAATACCATCGCTATACAACCGTGATCCAAACTGGTCAATTACTTACCTGCTTGCTCATTCAGTTGATGGATCGTCCCATCAATAAGAGGGGGTGAGGGACATGCGAATAACATAACTGAGCCAAATCCTTTCAACGTTATGTCAGTGTCAGAGCCAACCAGTACCCCTACTTGGGTTTGGAAAAGGGTTGAGGGGATAACGGCTCGAGCTAGTGTGGGTGCCCCCCCGCCAATCATCCAAAGGCCATTAATCACGGCAGCACAGCAAATAGACAAGTGACCGGTGAGAGAGTTCTTTGATAATGAATGATGGAGATATGTCTGCCAGATCCTCTATCATTCGTTCAACCGCCCATCTCAGTCCGTTTAGGCCGAGGACAGGGAAAGGGAAAAGGAAAAATGGAGAGTAGGGGGTTCAGTTGGGTTTGTGGGTTAACCAGGAGACGAGTGTGTTACCGTTGTTTAGTGCCCGATAGAGCGTGAGGGCGAAAAATAACCCCCCCATCACAGAGTGGAAAATTTTATCCCGTGTTTAGCAAGTCAATTTGTTGACAACTGTACAACTGCGCATAGGGGCAGAGATGATTTTTTTTTTCTGTTTTCGTTCCATAACATACTCCCTCCCCTCCAACGTGCGCCGCGTGATATGGTTGATTCCTCCAATGGGAATGAGTGGACGAGGATCCCCACTAGCCCGATGCACCCGCCATGCCATCGCATCTCGAGCTCCATCATCATCATCATCAACATCATCATCTCAGCAATACCAAAAAAAAAAATTCTATAGATATAGACATAACATAATAAGAGCCAACATCAGGCGTATCAGGAAAATCAGTTTTGCTTTCCGTCTCCATTCGTAACCGCCGTAACTAGCAAAGTAAAATCGTGGGTGTGTTGTGTCCTTTTTTTTTAGACATCGTAGAAGCCGCAGAGGCTGGATATGGGATAGATTCCAGAAGGAGAACAAGGGCATGGTGTGGTTGCGATGGATGTGGTGGCTAGGGTCGGGGACGACGGAGAAGAAAAGAATAAAAGTGAGATTCTAGAGGGGCAGGGGGGGTTCTCATCGCATCGCGGTAGCATGCTCGGGTGCCTTGTGTGCTTCGCTTCGACGGTGCTTGTGCTAAGTATAAGCTCTAATGCATGCAAGAAGGAAGCCTAAGTAAGAAGGATCTCGGCCAGAGGGGTTTTTTCCAGAGGCAGGCAACATAGATTTGGACACGGCGCCACGATCGTGGTTTCGGGCGTCGGATGGGGGTAATGGGAAGCTCCATGATCCATGGAACAAATGATTTGGAGAGATTCGTCCGAGGGATGTTTTGGCTTTGGATTTGGCTTTGGGTTTGGCGTTGGGTGACCCACGGCTGTCTCCGTCAACCCGGCATCTCAGTTGGCAACGGGCTGTTTCGTAGATGTTTTCATTTTCAAAAGAGGAAGGTATAAATGAAGATCAGATTCCGATTGGTGATGGCCATATTGGGATGGGACAATGATGTCGATGAATGGTGAGTGGATCTGAGATTATGGAAATTGTCGCGGAGGGATGATGGACTGTTGGGGAAGGACGGCCGGGTGATCCGGGAGGCGGGGATTTAAGCGGAGTATGAAGAGAGGAAGGAAAAAAAAAAAAGAAGTGCCAAGAACGCTCATGCGAACCGGTTTCTTGGACAGGTCGCGAGCCAGTTTTGATTTGGTTGGGTGTGTGTGTTGATTGAATAGGATTCTTTCGCCCATCAACCATCATCACCATACCTGCACAGCTCCTCTCGTCGAACATCATGCCCACGTTAGGCTGGTCCGTCCTTATAAAACCCTCGATGGTATCGCATTCTGACTGACCATCCATCATCACATTGCATTTTTCCCCAGGGAATCGCAGGCGGCGGCAAAAGACAGCGAAAAAGACGAACAACCGCCACAAAAAGGCAAGGAAGAGGACGAAAAAGGGCTGTCGACTGGAGACGCGTCAGCAAAGACGAACGACACAGTGAGCAAGAGCGAAGAGCGACAGCAGGAGGCGACCAAGGTGCCGTTTGACGGGGCACGGCTGAATGTACGTGTGTCGGTGACCTGAGCGGGATCAAGTGACCCTGATCTGCCATCTAAGTTTCCATCAGCACAGTTTGAGCCGGATAAGAAGGAGACGACGACGTTCAACTTTCCAACGATCGCTGAACGCTCGATGCCCCACCGCGTCGATCCGTATCCCATGACGTCGTCAGTCCTTTCTTTTACTTTCCAACCTGTCGCTGACTCAGCGCTTAGACACCACCGCCGTTACGACTACGAGCGCCGGCCGTCGCCGCCGCCGATCACCACGCTGACACACTCGCCAAGCACGTCAGTGTCGTCGCTGGCAGACCGGTCCGCGGTCTCCACGCCGCCGATGCGCCGGAGCCCCCCGCATACCAGCCTGCCTGCGCCCCACATGTACCCTGCGCCGTACCCGGACCCCATGCTGTCGCGCACGGCCCACTTCCGGCCGGAGCACCTTCCCCATGCGTACATGTACGCGCCGCCGCCGCCGCATCACCCAATGGACCACCGACCGTATGAGCACCACGACGCCGCCCAGACCGCCTACCACTCGGCCCCCATGCCCGGCCACATAGTTCCCCCGCCGATGCACGGCCGGGCCGAGCCGCATTATGCGCCATACCCATCGCAGCAAGGCGCGCCAATCTTCACGGACGATGCCGCGACAAAACTCAGCGAGCGCGTCCGTCGTCGCTGCTTCAACTGCTGTACGACAGACACTTCCACCTGGCGCAGGAGCAATCTCTCTCCTGGCAAAGTCGTGCGTGACTTGGTCCTCACGTGTTCCCTCGCTGACGCTGACGCCCCCATAGCTCTGCAACAAGTGTGGCCTCTTTGAGCGCACACACTCACGTCCTCGCCCAGAACAATTCCCCCACAAGCGTGGGCCTCTCTCGTCCTCTACTCTCCGCGCACGGACCCCGCCCTCAACTCAGCTCCCTCCCCTTTCCCCGCCCCCCAGTTTCCACTATCCCCACCATTATCCCCCTCACCCACGTGATTTTCCCTCCCCTACAACAAACACAAACCTCCCGTCCCTCCAGAACTGGCCCCAGCCCCCAGACGTCCCCTCCCCAAAGCCCGCGCGCCGCTCTACCCTCGACTCCAACGGCGCCCCGCCCAATCCCGCCGACCCCTCGGGTTCCGCCAGCACCAGCGCAAGCAGGGCCCCCACCCCCCCGGCCTCCCGTCCCACCTCGGCGTCCACCCAGGAGCAGACGGGCGCCTCTGCTGCCGCCGCCGCCTGAGTCTGGTTTAATTTTTACCTCCCACCAAAAGCAGAGTTGGGAGCTGTTTTTCTTTTCTTTTGGTGCCCAAAAACAATCTGCTTGTCCTATGTATGGTCCTCTCTCGTACACCCCCCCCCACACGTTGGTATTTATTCCGTCCTCATCTCATTAAAGGGCTTTCCCAGTTGACCTGAGGCTAGTTACCTACTACCTGTATCCTCTTGCTTTAACCAATCTGATTTTTTCCCCTTTTTTCTTTTTGCTGTGTATCCACTATTCGTCGCACTCTCCCAAATTAAATCGATCGCCTTGTTTATTCCCCCTTGTTATTTCAATTTACTTTTTTGCTTATGGGTTTGAATGCTGCGTGAGATGTCTTTTAATTTCCCTCCCGTCCATCGATCGGAACGATCACCCATCATCAGATGGCGACCTACTCCGCGATGCGGACACAGAGTCTAACACTTTTGCTTCCGTCCTTTGAATTGCGCTCCTCTCCTGCCCGCTGGCCCTTCACCTTCACAGGCTGTCGACGTGGCACTCTTACGGCAAGGCACAACTCCACAACCACACCACACCACACCACACACCACACCGCCCCGACCCAACCCAGCCACAACAAAAGGACAAACACAACCACGCCAACTCGTAACCCGATGCTACCCGAGAAACCGAACCAGGACCTAGACCTAGACCCGTGAGGGTGATTCCATTCCATGCTTTCTTTCAATCTCACTTCTCACATGGGGTGGGGAGCATATACATTATGTGATTTGTCGATTATTGATGTCCGAAAGAGCCGAGACCTCCGGGTCAGAGAGGCTTTAGGCAGGCCTGTGGCGGCGCTTTTACCACGAGCGCACCGCTGCCTTTGCACCGCACGGCACCTCGCGAATAACATACTCGGAGTCTGGTCGGCACAGCCTGCTCGGAAATCTTGTCTGTCATCCTCACAAACCCCGAGTTTCTTTCTTTTCTTTTAGAGTTTTTTCTTCTTCTCCTTTTTGTTTCGTTTCGGTATGCTGTATGGGGCTTCTATATATATACGTATATATTTCGGTGTGAGGAATGTGACGACATGGAGATGAATGAATGACTGCTGTGGCAGAAGGTAAGATAAGATAAGGAATCCTTGGGTGTGTAAGGGGAAAAGGGTTCAACAATGGGATTCATTACCCCCGTTGTAGCAACGACAGCAGGAGAACACGTTGCGTTCCTTTCCTCTCTCTCATTGTCTCTTTCCTTTCCCTTTTCTCTCTCCTCATGATGTTGTTATTTTTAGACCCGCGGTATCCCATCGCTTCTTTCCGTGTCCTGTCAGCCATTGTTGTGTTCGTCAAGTGTCGAGTGTCACGGCTGGGGCATGAGCGCTGAATCCTCGCATGTTCCTTGTCGCCGGATCTGGATCTGGGAGAGTGGACGCTTGGATAAAATGGAAATGGAAGCGAAGGAGAAAAGGAAGGGAGCAAAGCGCATGGACTGCGCAAGGGGGGGACCCTTTACTGACATACAACCATACACAGGTAGCGTAGCTATTATGGCTAACGCCATTCTATACTTGCTTTTTGTACTAGACTATAATGTACTATTGTGTTTCCTACCCCGGGGTGAACGCACGCGCGTTTGTGGATTTCTCACTCCGCTTAAGCCACCTGGTCTCTAGCTACGTCAGGAACCATGTGTGTATTGACAACAATCGTACACGCCGGGTATGTTTAGATGTCACGGTTCAGCGGCTGCAATTTATTTACTTGCTCACCATACACGCTGGCGGCGTTTCCCCCCTCTCTTTCTCCACATTCCCAGGTACGATCTAGCAAGTCGTCGTGTCATAGTCATAGATAATCCGAGCAAGCGACACAATAAGATATGTAAGTAAATATGTCTGTCATCGGCCATATGACCCTTTCGTCTCCGACTCGGCAGACATACGCAGTTACGTACGTACGTATGTACATATCTACATACCATACAACAAACAACTTCTATTTTAACACCGTTTTTGTGATTCCATTCCCGTTCTAGCTTCTTTTGGGTACATGCGTTTGTGGGCTCGTGGGCTCACGGTTTGGTTCCCTTCCCCCCCGTTTTGCCCTTTTTGGGTCGGGTGTGTATGTGCGTGTACGTATGTGGAGGAAAGGGGGTAAGCGGGTGGGGGGGGGGGGGG